>JAPYZK010002215.1:0-22638 GCA_030522785.1 Platygaster equestris | reverse complement strand
CAACAACAACACAAGACGAGCACTCGGAAACCTTAGTTTACCTTAACTCACACGAAATTCCGCCGCCATGTTTTTTTCGGGCGCCGTGTCGTTTGGCCCCCGTGACATAGCCCCTTGTTTTCCCTGCAGGTTTTTATGAGGTAGGCACGAACAGTATTTACATCTCTCTTCAACTCATGATAAAAAGTGAGAAAAAACACCCTCAACATTTGTAAAAAGCGCACTTTTCTCTGGACTAATGAACAAAAAGAATAGAAGGAAACCGACCAATTACGAAGTTGCTCCGTATTCACCTGCAAACTTTCCGCCGGATCGAAGAGCCGAAAGAGAAACGTCAAACGTCATTTTCCACAGGTGGTTTGTTTGTTGTTACAGTGATTTACAGTAGTTGTTACTGGTCTTTACTGCGTTACTGGTCCTCAAAGCTCACTTAGGGAAGGGTATTGTCAAGCAATTACGAATTCGCCAACTTACAAAATGGTCGACGCGCGAATTATGCCGTAAAAAGTGTCAAAAAACGGTTTTCGCGAAGTGAGTGAGTGCGCTACGCTACATTACACCCACACAGCCGTTTTTTTCGCACTCGGAACGCTCGGTTTTCGTTTTTTTTTTCGTCAAGTCACGATTGTTTTGACAGTTTTCTTTTTCGCGATTGTTCACGGTTATTTTTATTTCAGTCTATTTCGGTGGTTTTTGTGTTCGGGGAGGAAAAAATACGCGGTCAACCTGGCAGAATGGACAGGCCCCACGATTCAGGTCAGTTTTTTTTTTGGTTTTGGTTAGTGGCGGATTTGGGAGAGGTTTTGGGGTGGAGATTTATCTCCTGAATTTTCGTGCTTGTAGAGAGTGTATGGTTATGGACGAGGCTTTAATAAAAGTACTTCAACTTAACAGGTGTTTTCTATCATTTTTGGGTATTTTTTTTTCTTCATTATTGGATTGAATTTCAGGATGAATCAATTCTGTTGTGTGTGTATGTGTGTGTGTGTGATATAGGCAGTTTTCAGGGTTTTTTTAGAATGTAGAAAACTGAGGGATTTTGTCATGTTTTTGTATTATTTTGTAAAATTGTTATGTGTATTTTCAGGAACTGTTTTGTTGAAATTATAATTTTTTTGTACAATTCACAAGTGTTTTTACAATTTTTGGAAGATGTTTAACAATTGGTGAGCATTTTTACTGTTTTTGAGAATTTTTCTGCGATTTTAAGATTTATTCAGAATTTCATTTAAGTTACAAAAAAAATTGATTTCTCACATTTTTGCATTTTTAAAAATGTTATTTTTTTATTTTGTGATTTTTTAATACAATCCACTGATTTGTTTATAATTTTTGGAAATAATTTAACAATTCAAAATTTTTGTAGATTTCAATTGATTTTAAAAAATTTTTCTTACATTGTTGCATTTTTCAAAATAATTTAAATAATTTAAGCAGAAATAATTCAAGTTTTGTTTGATTGAAAACAGTAACTGTTGAAATTTTGATCTTTTTCTACACAGATTTTTTCATCATTTTTGGAAATAATCTAACAACTGTGAATTTTTGAAGATTTTTTCATTGTTTCTGAGAATTTTTCCACAATTTTGAAAATTATTCAGAATTTAATTGGTTTCTTAGATTTTTGGATCTCATATTTTGGCATTTTTTAAAATAATTTTTGTAAACCTTGAAAATAATTCAGATTTTTTGTTCAAAAATTTTGCTTGTTGAAATTTTGATTTTTTTTTTTTAATAATTATAAATTCTTCAATAATTTTTGGAAAATTGAAGAATTCTTAATTTGTATATATTCTATCCTGAGGATTATATTATTCATTTTTTAAATTAATTTTTTAAAATTAATTTCATTACTGTTGTTAATATTTTGATTTTTTCTTTCTACAACACACCGATTTTTTATAGTTTTTGAAAATAATATAGGAATTGTCTATTTCTAAAAAATTTTTCATTGTTTCTGAGAATTTTTCCAAAATTTAATAATTATTTAGAATTCAAATTGTTTCTTAGATTTTTCAAAAATTTTCTCACATTTTTACATTTTTCAAAATAATTTCCGTAATTTATAAAAATAATTTTGAAAAATATTTTTTCGAAAATTTTGGTTGTTGAAATTTCGATTTTTTCTACAATTTACAGATTGTTTAATAAGTTTTGGAAATTCGAATAATTCTTTATTTCAGTTGATTTTTCTTAAGGATTAGGTATTGTTTACTTTTTTAATATTATTTCTTATAGTTTTTACTATTGTTGAAATTTTTTTTCTACTATAGGTACACAGATTTTTTTACAATTTTTGGAAATAATCTAAAAATTGTCACTTTTAGAGAATTCTTTTATTGTTTCTGAGAATTTTTCTACAATTTTGAGGATTATTCAGAATTCAATTTGAATTTTAACAATAATAGAAAGGAATTCGATTTTTATGATCACTTTTTGTAATATTTTTTAAAACATTCCTCAACACTATTTTTTCATTGAATAAATTTTAAAAATTTCGAAAGATTTGACTTTATTCTCTATGTACATTTACATATAAAATATAATATGAAGTACATCATAAGACTTTTATGGTACAAAAAAGCTTCAGTTTACCTCAGCATCGTTAGTTAATTAAAGGGAGACGCCAAAAGCATTTAATTACTCAGTATATTTGTTGTCCCTGGAAAGTAAAAACTCGATTAGTAATTACTTAAAATAATGTCAAGGGTACGCGCCGATCGAATATTTTGGATTCTGTGAAAAAACGTTTCTCGTCGATTATCGACAGATACTCTAACTCAGTCTGCCAATGAGTTCGATCAAAAATAAAACCACGAGTCCGATCACATTTTTTGTATTCCAAATTTTTTCGTAGATATCGATGTTTTCATAATCGTACTTTTTACGATTATTTGTTCTATATTTTTCTATATTTTCACGAGGATTAATTTTTGATGAAAAACCAAAATTTCGATTCGTAAAATCTTCGTAAATAATTCATATAGATCGTAAATCGTATCTTGAACGTAAATTTTCGATAATTATTGAGTTATAAATCAACGTTTAAACATTTTTATGAAAAAATGTAAGATTAATGCATGATTCATGCATTCATTTCACACTCTTGGATTATGTAGGATGCTCTGATCTGTGAAAATTTCTAATCTTATATACGATTTTTCAAGTGTTGATGAAACTTGAGCGAAGTCGAGTTAAATATAATGTTGTATTCAAGGGCGTCGTCGAAATTTCGGTCAGAGAGGGGAGTTTTTTTATACACAAAATGTTTATGTATTGCTGTATTAAATTATGGAATTTTGAAATTTTATGGAATTACGAAGTTCTGGAGTCTTTGAAATTTCGAAATTTGGTGAGATTTCGAGTTCTGGAGACTTATTTTTTGAAATTTCGATGTTCTGTGACAAGAGTTTGAAAGTCGTAAAGTTTTGGAATTTTTAATTTCTGTGAGTTTTAAAGCTTTGGCAATTTTTGCAGTATTGGAATTGTCGATTTTTGAAAATTTTTCGAGTTTTGAAAGTTTCGGGATGAAGTTTTGAAATTTTTGAGTTTTTGAGAATTTTGAAGAATTTCCGAGAAGCTTGGAAACTTTTGGATTCATCGAATTTTCGGGTGTACCGAAGTTTTGGAGACATGAAATTTTGAAGTTCTAGAAATTTTACAATTTTGAAGTTTTATGAACCTACGAAGTTCTAAAGTATTCAGAATTTTGAAATTTTGCGAGATTTCGAGTTTTGGATACTGAATTTGTGAAATTTCGGTTTTTGTGATAAGAAAACTTAGGAAGTCATAAAGTTGTAGAATTTTCTAATTTTTGATAATTTCAAAGCTTCGGCAATTTTGGAAGTACTGGAATTTTTGAGTTTTGAAAATTTTTGAAGTTTCGACAGTTTCGGAAATCTAAAGTTTTGCAATTTTCGCGTTTTTAAAAATTTCGAAGAATTTCCGAGAAGCTTAGAAAATTTTGGATGTTTCGAAGTTTTGGGTGTACCGAAGTTTTGGAGACA
Source organism: Platygaster equestris (assembly GCA_030522785.1). Lineage (NCBI taxonomy): Eukaryota > Metazoa > Arthropoda > Insecta > Hymenoptera > Platygastridae > Platygaster > Platygaster equestris. The sequence goes on along the minus strand of JAPYZK010002215.1, from coordinate 18,631 downwards.
TTGGAAAGTTTGAAATTTTAGAAATTTCGGGATTTTGAAGTTTTATGAACTTACGAAGTTCTAAAGTATTTGGAATTTCTAAATTTTTCGAGATTTCGAGTTCTGGAGACTGAATTTGTGAAATTTCGGTATTTTGTGATAAGAAAACTTAGGAAGTCGTAAAGTTGTAGAATTTTCTAATTTTTGAACGTTTTGAAGCTTCGGCAATTTTGGAAGTACTGGAATTTTTGAGTTTTGAAAATTTTTGAAGTTCGACAGTTTCGGAAATTAAAAGTTTCGAAATTTTTGAGTTTTCAAGAATTTTGAAGAATTTCCGAGAAGCTTGGAAAATTTTAGATGTAGCAAAGTTTCGATTGTACAGAAGTTTCGGAGACATTTGAAATTTTGAAGTTTTATGGACTATCAAAGTTCTAAAGTGTTTGAAATTACGAATTTTTGCGAGATTTTGAACTTTGGAGACTGAGTTTTAAAATTTTGATGTTTTGTTACAAGGAAAGTATGGAAGTTGTAAAGTTTTAGAATTTTCTAATTTACGAAAGTTTTGAAGTTTTGACAATTTATTTTGGAAGTACTAGAATTTTCGAGTTTTGGAAACTTTTGGAGTTTCGAAGGTTTCGGAAATTTAAAGTTTCGAAATTTTTAAGTTTATACGAATTTTGAAGAATTTCCGCGAAGCTTCGGAAATTTTGGATGTATCGAAAATTTGAGTGTACCGAAGTTTCGGAGACATTTGAAATTTTGAAGTTTTAGGAATTTCAGAATTTTGAAGTTTTATGGACTATCAAAGTTCTTAAGTGTTTGGAATTTCGAAATTTTGCGAGATTTTGAATTCTGGAGACTGAACCTATGAATTTTCGATGTTTTGGTATAAGGAAAGTTTGGAAGTTCTAAAGTTTTAAAATTTAAAAATTGCCGAAGCTTTAAAACTTCCGTAAATTATGAAAGTACTGCAATTTGTGATTTTTGAGAATTTTTAGAATTTCGAAGGTGTCGAAAATTTAAAGTTTCGAAATATTTGAGTTATTGAGAATTTCAAAGAATTCCCGAAAAGCTTCGAAAATTTTCGATGTATCAAAGTTTCGTGTGTATCGAAGTTTTTGAAACATTCGAAATTTTGAAGTCTCAGAAATTTTAGAATTTTGAAGTTTTATGGACTTACGAAGTTCTAAAGTGTTTGGAATCTCGAAATTCTGCAAGATTTCTAGTTCCTGAATTTTTGACATTTCGAATGTTTGTGATAAAAAAAGTTCGGAAATCGTAAGTCTCAGAATTTTCCAATTTCTGTAAGTTTTAAAGCTTTGGCAATTTTGAAACTACGGGACTTTGTAATTTTTGAGAAATTTCGGAGTTTTGAAAATTTTGGAAATGTACAATTTTGAAATTTCCCAATTTTTGAGAATTTTAAATAATTTTCAAGAAGATTCGAAAATTTTGAATGTATCGAAGTTTTGAAGACATTGTAAATTTTGAAGCTTTAGAAATTTTGTAATTTCCGAATTTAGAGAATTGAAATCATTTTCTAGTTTCGGAAGATGTAAAACAATTGTGAAGTTATGAACTCGTCAAATTTTGGAAGATTAAAAAAAATTTTCAAGTTTCGAGCTCGTAAATTCCGGAATTTCCACAGTTTCGTACATTTCGGAAGTTTTGTATAATTCCAGAGTCCAAAAGAGCTGAATTTTCCTCTTTCCCTGATTCGATTCGATTCGTGCATATAATTTTATCATTAAAAAATTTTTTGTTGACACGCTTTAATGATTTACATCTCGTCACACTCGATACCGCTAACGTTCGGTCCTTTGGTGTCCCAGCAACACAACTCGAGCATCAACTTCCATACTCGACCAAAACATTTTCGCCCAAGTCACAATGTGCTTTTCTGTGCGAAGGTTCCATAGGTGTACGCTCGTAAGCGACGTGACGCGCGCGTGTACCGAGGGGGTGGGATATTGGGATGGTGAAGAAGTGCGCGAGTTTTCGGATCAATCTGCGCTCGTAACCAAGGAGTTATGAGCCAAGCAACAGTCTTTCACGTCGTTTCGCGCCTGTGGAGGTACACGGATATTCTCCGCCGAACCCGCATTTTCCATCAATTTTTTTTTCGTCTTCGAGTGGTTTCTTTCGCATTCGCCATGTCACCTTTCGCGAATCGTCATGCTTCCGACATTCGTAACATTGACCTTTTTGTACATACGAAAATACGGTCAGTAAAACACCATAGTTTACCATTTCTCGCATCTTTCGTTCATTTGATTCAAAAAAAGAATCTTTGAAGCCATACTGCAGTTTCGACAATCATCGATTTCCAAAACCCATGATGAACCAAATAATGAATTTTGGTTCCATTATTCATGGCGAATTTAAGGTTCATTCCATCCCGTCCATCCCAGAATTTTTCATCCCGCACGATAATGTAAATTTTGGCACTCGGTCAAAATTCCTCTTCCGGGACCATTAAATCATCGATAAAAATGACGTCAACGTTTGACGTTTCGTGAAAGCGGTCGACGAATTTACGTAATTTTTACACGACGATGATAAAAGTTTCGCGCGCCCGCGCGTTGCACGTACTCGTCGCACGTTTCGCGATTTGGTCGATCTGCTCGATACTGTATTCGCTGTCCTAATTTTTTTTCCTCCGCATCTCGTATTCCCTTTTTCGCGAAAATGGCACACTTTTACTTTCGCGCTTTTCCGCGAGTCACGCGCGTTTTCCGAGACCTTGCTTTTATTGAAAACTGATACCAGGCTTTATCGCTCGCGTTATCGCTGAATTTGTTTGAGGGAAGGAAAAAAAAAAGAGTACTGGAATCGAATCGTAAAGTGGCATGGGAGGCATTTTGTGAGTCGCATTGTTGAACTGTATCGGAATCGTTATCTGACCGATATGTTCCATTTGTTCTATTCAGTTCCCGCGCCGATGAATTCGCTTGGGCAGATTTTATCTCTCATCTCCCGTCACAATGCGATGGGAAAAGAAACCGAAGGAAACCGATTCATATTGGTTCTCAAGGATCGAGATTCGGGAAGCGCTTTCTTCCTTTATGGAGAAGTCTAAAATCAGTTTTTAGGGATTTTTGGTTAGGGCTGGGAAAAATCGAGAAGTATCGATAAATATCGATTAATGTCGATAGTAGTCGATAAGTATCAATAACTATCGATAGGTATAAATAACTATCGATAAGTGACAATAACTATGTATGTATAATATAACTATGATATGTATCGATAGATGTCGATTTGTGTCGATAACTGTCGATTACTATCTGTAGATGATGATATGTATAGATAACTATTGATTGCTGTCGAGATGAGGGTCAATAACTATCGATATGTGTCGACAGATGTCGATATGTATCGATAACTATCGATAAGTGTCAATAATTATCGATATGTATCGATGGCTATCGATAAGTATCGATAGATGTCGACATGTATCTATAACTGTCGACTACTATCGGTAAATGTCAATATTTATCGATAACTATTGATTACTATCGAGATAAGTATCAATAACTATCGATAGGTATCGATAACTAGGTATCGATAACTATCGGTAGATATCGGTAAATATCGATAGATATCGGTAACTATCGATAGGTATCGATAACTATCGATATATCGATATGTTTCGATGACTATCCATAGGTTTTGAAAGTATCAATAGCTATCGATGTGTGTCGATGAATATAGATCAGTATCGATAGATGTCGATATGTATCGAATACTATCGATTACTTTCGGTACATGTCGATATGTATCGATAACTATTGTTTAATATCGAGATAATTATCAATAATTATCGGTATGTATCGATGACTATCGATAAGTATCGATAGATATTCATATGTATCGATAACTATCGATAAGTGTCAGTAACTATGGATATGTATCGATGACTATCGATAGATGTCGATAAATATCAATAACTATCGATATGTATGGATGAATATCGATCAGTATCGATAGATGTCGATACGCATCGAATACTGCTGAATACTATGGGTAGATGTCGATATGTTTCAATAACTATTGATGACTATCGAGATAAGTGTCAATAACTATCGATAGATGACGATAACTATCGATCACTATCGGTAGATATCGATACGTATTGATAACTATTGACTACTATCGATAGATGTCGATATATACCGATCACTATCGGTAGATTTCGTTACCTGTCTTTCCCAGCCATACTTTTAATACATTTTTTGAAAAACTTCTCTTCGTACGGACTTCGGAATCTAATTTCTGACACAATTCTGTTGACTATAGAATTCACCTTTGCCCGATCGACAAATTCATCAGCTGCTCATTTTATTATGTCTGCTTGTGTCTTGATTATCGATATTTTACCAGCAATTGTTGATAGTTTTTGATCTATAATGTTTGCGACGAAAATTTCTGAAAGCGGCGACATTTTCGGTATTTGCAGATGAGTACCCGAACAGCGGGGAAGACAGCGACGAGGATGTAGTGACGGACTACACGCACTCCGAGTTCAAGCACGCCTCTTGTTTGGCGGGCGTGAACACGTGCAGAGGCAACGCCGTGGGTTCAGGTTACGCCAAAGACAACGCGGTCATCAAAATGTCGGCAACGGAGGACGCCGACGTACCGGCGAACCAGTTGCCGATCGGGCAACAAAATCAGGCCAATCCCCTGGTTCCCATAATAAGCATCACGTCGCACTCGCCGGGGATCAACAGCAAAGATGGCCTTGTACTAGGTGAGAACATTTCCTTGGATCCCTCCCCCTTATTTATTTTAAACAACCTAACCTGACCTGATAAACTTTTGAAAACACTTAAGTGGGCACTATATGTTGCCTCCCTTGATTTTGGTTCCGGTTACGGCCCTGATTGAAGATATTTACGCGAGGAGAAATAGGCTGATGTGTAGCTAAGTGGTTATAAACGCCGGCGCAATAATTGAAGGTCCTGGGATCGAATCCCAGCGCCGGGGACTTTTTTCGCGGCAGTTTTGGATTGTTTGAGAGGAAAGACGTTGTGGATATTTAAAAAAAGTGGAATTGCTTGAATAAGTAAAAGTTTGCTTCAACGAACGTTGGATTTTGATGATTCGACTGGAAAAAAGATATGAATTTCAAATATGGAAAAATGTCACTCGCAGCTGAAACGAAAAAATGCAGCGTAATTTATCTGCTTGCATTCGCGAAATGAGTAACGCGAGACGGTGTCGGATAATGGTATTTAAACGCGGTTTTGTTAGTCGGGTCGTTGATATTTCCGAAGAAATAGATTTCATGTGATACTTCTGTGTTGTTTGATGTATTGCTGTATTTTGGATAAGATTTAACGGTTTATCAGAATGCTGAGGAATTTCTTATTATTTCTTCAATTTTTGAACATGATTTCATGAAATCGAACAACTTCCGGAAATGTTTAGAACTCGGAAAAATGTTACAATGTTTTTTTTGTTCGAGCTTTTTTCTACTGATTCTCAAAAAATACTCATGAAATTTGAATAATTTCGATGACTTCCATAATTTTTCCGATTTGGGTACATTTTTGCTATAAATTCACTCGTATTTTGATATTTTTGATAAACATTTTCCGATTGGCTCTTTTTTTAGAACCCGAACTGCAAGAAGTGCGTCGAATCCAGGAACTTATCCAGGACATACTGCAGCAGGATTTGAAGGATTCGTATGATCACGCGCAAATGAACAACGCGATGATGCAGAGGATGAGCGCGTCGTGCCCGTCGCTGTGCCAGGTGAAGCTACAGGTAGACCCCGAACACGAGTGCCATGACCAGGACGCTTCTTCGGATCCCGATCTCGTGACGAATTGTTCCAACAACAGCTCGCCCACGCATTTCCCGTCGACAAACCCACCAGGGATCGACCGGCGGAGGAGCTGGGCCGACCTGGAGGACGCCCGGCAGAATCGGAGGAAAAATTCCGCCCAGCATCATCTGCAGGCGCAAAACATGGTTGGTTCTCAGAGCAATTGAAGACTTTGGAACTTAGTAATTTGGTTGTTAAGAGTATTCTGAATTCAGTAGTCCGTTGGTAAGATAGGGATTCGCATCGTTTTTTATTTTTTATTAGTTTTGGGAGCATGATTTTGGTAAAAAATTACCTCAGTGATAAACTAAGTACTCAAACGTATTCACCAGATGCGAGAATAATTGAAATTCATCATGAATTGTGGGCTTTTTAACGTTGCAATGAAAATTCCAATCTTAAGAGCATTCTGGACCATTCAGTCGGTTAGGTAGGGATTTGTATCGTTTTTTATACTTAATTTATTTTTGGAGCATGATTTTGGTAAAAAATCATCTCACTTAACATCAATTTGAATTCAGAAACGATACACATTCCTACCTTACCGATGGAGTAATCTGGAATGGTGTAATCTCACGCCCACAATAAATAATTGAATCTGGATCCGCCTCTGAGCATACCTATGTTTGTCGCTGAGATCATTTTTTACCAAAACGATGCGAATCCCTGCCTTACCGACGGAGCAAACCAGAGTGCTCTTAACAAAAATTTTTGTTCGGACGGAATTTTAATGGTGGATTTGTTTTTTTTTTCTTTTTTTTTCAGCAGCGACACAGCATAAGTTTAGGTAGTTTAGATAGCGAGATAGAATGCAACGACTCGGCTGGGATCGGGAATCTTCCGAGTCGCTCTCAGGCCAGCACTCAGTCATTGAATGAAGCTGATTTCGCGCTGGTAAGAACACTAGAAAAGTAAAACACTTCCGAAAATGCAAAAAGGGTCAGTTTTCTGCTAAATATGTACAAAAATGAACCTTACGAACCTGAACGATGAAAATTTGTACTTATAAAAATGTGCACTTTTTCTGCGTTTGTTGGTATTTATGAATTTTTTGTAACTTTTCAGTATTGTGTAGTTGGAAAATGATGTTCAGTTCGGATTTTTGATGTTTGATTTCGTGTTTTGCAGGGAGATTTTCAAAAAGTATTGACGAACAAAGCCAGTAAGAAACTGGAAAACGCGAGTGGTTTGATGCCGGGCGTTTCGGGATCAAGGCTGACTTTGCAAAAATCCGTTTCTACCCCTTCGATTGTTATTCCACCGGCGCACAACGCGGAAGGCGGGGCACACACCACGTCTTCTTTGACAGCGTACGATTTTGAGATTTTTACGCTATTTTTCGTTTTTTCTTTTTCATTTTTTGCACAGTTAGTTGGATCAGTTGCGACGAAATTAGTGCATTTTAGGGTGGTCATTCTGGAACGGATTCGGAAATGTTTGTTGTTCAACATGTTTTTTAGTTTTGTGGTCAATTAGAAAAATATTTTTTCTACGTCATGTGTTTTTGTAACTATAGAAAGTTTTTGTAGAACTTCAGAACTTTGAAAATGTTCGAATGTTATATTTTGCTCTAATTTTAATAATTTTAATGTGACTAAAATTCGTTGATACTCAAAAATGACGTATAAATTGTAAATTGGTCCATTTTTGGAAATCTCAAAAATTTTCAAACTATCGTGGATGATATAAATTTTCCCATTTTTGAAAATAGTCAAAATAATAAAAACCAAATGGTTCGAATCTGTAATATTTCGAAAGTACTTCAAATCTGTAAATTGTTTGAAATTCGATACTGTACTAAAATTTTTTAATACTCAAGAATGACATATAAAATGTAAATTGGTACATTTTTCGAAATCTTAAAAATTTTTGAACTATCTTGGATGATATAAATTTTCCCATCTTTGAAAATAGTGAAAATGATAAGAACCAAATTTTTTAAATCTGTATTATATATTATGTATTATGTATTATGTATTATGTATTATGTATTAATATAAAAATATTTATCGAAATTCTGTATTGTACTAAAATTTTGTAATACTCAAAAATAACATATAAAATTGAAATTGGTCCATTTTTCGAAATCTTAAAAATTTTTGAACTATCTTGGATGATATACATTTTCCCATTTTTGAAAATAGTAAAAATAATAAAAATCTAATTTTTCGAATGTGTCATATTTTGAAAGTAATTCAAATTTGTATATTTTTCGAAATTCTATACTGTACTTAAATTTTTTAATACTCAAAAATAACGTATTAATTGTAAATTGGTCCATTTTCGGAAATCTTAAAAATTTTCGAACTATCTTGGATGACATAAATTTTCCGATTTTTGAAAATAGTGAAAATAATGAAACCAATTTTTTTGAATCTGTAATATTTCGAAAGTTGCATATTTTTCTAAATTCTAGTGTTATTTTTAATAATTGTTGTTCGGAAAAATCAATTGAATTATTGTAATTCACGATTAATAATTTTTGTTTGTTTCATTTTTGTGTATTAGTTGAATGACCACTTTACCAATACTTCCGGAAAATTCAAAAACCTGATATTCAGTGTTTTTACTCGCGATCTGACTAGCTTGTAATAAATTATTTCCAACTCGCATGTCAATCGCTGCCTTTTTTATGACCGCACTGTCGCAATCGGCACGCATGAAATTCAATTTAGAAATAAACTGTCGTTTTATCTTTTAGACTGCTTTTTCATAGGTATCGAAATCACAAATCAAGTTTTATTATCATAGAAAATTCGTAAATATTGAGATAGACGACGTTTTTTTTACGTTTGCACTTGATTTTCGATAAATGATTTGCATGACAGCAGTCGGCATGAAATACTTGAGAAGGGTAGTGAAAGTGAGACTGAAACCGAGGATCTGCACATTCCTCACGATTTTCACGAAGACTTCATAAGGATCAACGCGTCCAATACGCAAACTGCGAACTTTGACGACCTCTTGACCAAGTGAGTCCTTCGTTTTTACACTCAGAAAAATGTGTCTGACGTGTTAAAATCACTCGGTAACGAATTTTTGAAAAATTTGAGGGTTTTTTGAAGCTGTTAAGGAAATAAGAGAATTATTACGGTAATTTTGTACGTTTTTCTGGAATTCTGAAAAATTATATTAATGTTTTGGATGCGAATTTGAATGTTTAGAATATTGAAAAATACAAAAATTATGATTTAAAGATTTTGAGTTTCAAGTGTCAATAAATTGGATTAATTGTCTAATTATTGAAAAATTGAGAATTATTTATTCATTAATTTGAAATTAATTAATTAATCATGAATATTAGTTTATATTAATAAATAATTTAATGTTTATCAGTGAATTATCGATATTATTTAATATTTAATCATCCAATTTGAATTGATACTGAATTGATAATTAGGTATCAATTGGATTAGTACATTAATTTTGGATGAATGAAAAACTCAAAAATATTAGAACTTTTAAATTCTCCTAAATTCGGATAAAAAGATTTTGAATGGAATCAAAAAATCAAAAAAGTACTAAAAATGCAAAATTTGTGTTTTTTCGTGATTTGCAATTATTCTTGAACAAATTTATCCCTGAAAAATTGAAAAGAAAATTTTCTGAGTGTATTATTTTCAACGTTTTTCAATTAGTGCAAGAGTTAATGCAACGAAGGTTTGTATAAAACGACACAAAATGCAATAATTAGTATTTTCCTGGCACAAATTACGCAATTTGCTTAAAAAAAAGCTTTTTTATTTTGAAAATTGCCAAATTACGAAAGCATTCGGTTTTCACTCATGAAAAAATTTTGTTTGCGACAGTGACGACGAAGCGCACCCGGAAAAACGGAGAAAACGTGGATCGCTGTTTTTCCGCAAGAAAAAAGTGAGTCGTTTCGTCGAAAATCGGAGAAAATGAATTTTTGTGAATTTGATCCTTACTTTTTTTTTTGTAGGATAAAAGTGGCAAAAAACCTCAGCATCAGTGGACGATCCAACTTTTGGGCACGCAAGCGACCTGCGATTTTTGTTCGAAACCTTGCCTTAATAAACAGGTTCTTTTTTGCGAAAGTGAGTGAAAAATTCACGTCATTTGAAATTTTCGTAAATTTGGATATTAAAAATTTCTAAATTATAGGTGAAATTAAATAATTGATTTGTTTAACTTGAAAATTTCGAAAAGTGGAAAGTGTCAGAATTTTCAGAATGTATCCAGATTTGTAAAAATGTGTAATTTCGAAGTATTGTAATTTTTTGGGTTTTGAAATTTGTAATTTTTGGACAGTTGAAACTTTCAGAATTTTTAATACTTTGAGAATTTCGAAACGTGACAACTTTTCAACTTTGAAATGTTGTTAGAAAAATGACCGTTAAATTATGGTAATTTTTACGTTACATTGACAGTAATTTCACATTTCTACCGATACAAATTTGATTGACGAAAATGTCGAAAAATATAAAGTGTTAAAAGTTTGAAAATGTATTCGAATTCGATCAAACTTCGACATTTCGAACTTTTCAAAACTTTTTGGCTGAGAAATTTGATAGTTTTCGACAACTTGGAAACTTTTAGAATTTTCAAAACATTGAAAATTTTTAAGTTTGACCTTTTTGTGACTATAAAATGTTGTAAGAAAAATTACAGCAATTTACGGTAATTTTTACGTTAAATTACCAGTAATTTTACATTTCTACGGATAAAAATTCGATCGATGACAATGTCAAAATATAAAAGATGTGAAAATTTTCAAAATGTATCCAAATTCGTCGAAGTTTTAAATTTCAAACTATTTTAATCTTCTAGCTTTCGAAATTCCATAATTTTAAAAAACTTGAAACTGTCAGAATTTGGAAACTTTTCAATTTTAAAAAGTTGTAAGAAAAATCAGCGCAATTTCCGCTACATTACCAATAATTTCATATTTTTACGTACTGATGAAAATTTCTTTAAATTTTGCTGTTCAAGTTTTCAAAATGTATCTAAATTCGTCAGAACTTTGAAATTCCGAACGTTGCGAGTTTCAAAATTTCGAAAATGTCATATTTTCTGGGTTTAGAATTATATAATTTTCGAAAACTTGAAACTTTCGCAATTTTCAAAACATTAAAAATCTCAAAGCTTGACAACTTTTCGACTTGAAAAAGTTGTAAGGAAAATGACCGTAATTTATGGTAAAATTTACGTTACATTACCAGTAATTCCACATTTCTACGAATAAAAATTCGATTGATGACAATGTCTAAAAATGAAAGGTGTTACAATTTTCAAAATGTATCCAAATTCGGTAAAGTTTTAAATTTCAAAATATTCTGATTTTTTAGCCTTCGAAATTTTATATTTTTCAAAAACTTGAAACTTCCAGAATTTTCTACACCTTGGAAATGTGAAAACTTGACAACTTTTCAACTTTGAAAAGTTTCGAGAAAGATTACCGCAATTTCCGTTACGTTGCCAATAATTTCATATTTCTACTGATAAAAAATTCTTAAAATTTTGCTGTTCAAGTTTTCGAAATATAAAAACGTCGAAATTCCGAAAACGGCAAGTTTCAAAAATTCGAAAATGTCACATTTTCTCGGTTTAGAATTGGATAATTTTCGAAAACTTGAAACTTTCGCAATTTTCAAAACATTAAAAATCTCAAAACTTGACAACTTTCAAAATTTGAAAAGTTGTAAGAAAAATGACCGTAATTTACGGTAATTTTTACGTTACATTACCAGTAATTCCACATTTCTACGGATAAAAATTCAATTGATGACAATGTCAAAAAATAAAAGGTGTGAAAATTTTTAAAATATATACCAAAATTCATCAAAGTTTGTAAAACTTGAAACTTTCTGATAAAAATTTCTTAAAATTCTGCTGTTCACGTTTTCGAAATGTCAAAACTTCGAAATTCCGAAAATTGCAAGTTTCAAAATTTCGAAAATGTCATATTATCTAGGTATAAAATCAGATAATTTTCGAAAACTTAAAACTTTCGCAATTTTCAAAACTTTGAAAACTTTTAACCTTGACAACTTTTCAATTTCGAAACGTTGAAAAAAAAAATTACCGTAATGTACGGTAAGATTCACGTTACATTACCAGTAATTCCACGTTTCTACCCATAAAAATGTAATTCCTTGTAATTCCAGGTTGCGGTTCAATCGTTCACCAAAATCAGCCTTGCAAGGACCACTTCCACGCGGACTGCACGAAGTCCAAGTCCCAATCAAACAAAAGCGTCTCGAAATCGGCGTCCAACGCTTCGATCATTTTTATCGGCGGCAACGTCAAACGAGGCTCCACATCCTCCATACCTTTGCCATCTCTAAGCAGCAGTGGAAGGTAAAAAATGACTGAATCATTTAATTCCTACAATTCTGAACAAAAATCGTGTACGCCGTTTTGAAAAACCTAAAATTACTACCAAAAAACTGAAAATTTCGAGTTCAAATTACTCATTGAAAACTCGAGTCACGCGATTTTTGTTCCTCGTCGTCGTTTTCGCCGTTGGTGCTGCCTAGACAAACATTGAATGTTTTTAATAACAAAATTTGTATACCGTTCGTATATTTTACACGTTCGAGAAAATGTTACACGAAATTTGATCACTTTTTGTCTTCTACGAACGAATTTCAATCGAAAACACTGAATTATGTTCCTGCCTGCATGAATCACGATGTATCCAAATAGGATAAGGAAATTTTTCGAAGTCAAGGTTTTTTACGGATAGAATACTGAAAATGTGACAATGTTCATGAATTTATAGAGCTTTTAGAGTATTTTATTACGAAGTGTCACCGCTATTTTATTGGCTAGTAGTTACTAGAGCTTTGAAGTAAAATATTATCGCAATGCACTTTAGGCCCGATTCACGAGTACACTTCCCCAGGAGTAGTGACGTTTCCACGAATCCGAAAGTATGCGACACGAACGATTGATGGATTTTTTTATATGGGGGTTGCCGTAAAGTATGGGGGTTTTGGAAAGAAGACTGTAGAGGTTGTTGAGAATTTTGAGGTTAATTCGAAATATTCAGGACATTTATGAAAGTTGAAGTTACCAGGGTGCAGAGCCGTCCATAGGTTTTTCGGGGCCTAGGGCGAAGATTTTAGGCTGTGCAACTAGGGCCAAAAGTGGCCGATTCGAGGCCGCATGAAGTTTTCGTCCCGAGCGGAGCGAGGGCGAAATTCTGCGGCCGATAATCGGCCACATTTGCCCGTGTTGCACATACTATTTTATTCAACGCCCGCGAGAAATATGTAATTTCGTGGCCCTGCTGAGAGTGGACGAAATAATGGATTACCTGATTGTTGACGTGTGGCATGCGAGCGGTGAACTCGTTCGCCCACAAAGGAATTTCGGAGTATTTGAAAATTTCCAGAAACTTGGAAGTTTTTAAGAATTTGAAAGATAAAAAATTATCGAGTTTCGACTTTTTCAGAGTTCTGCGAATCCCGCAAATTTTCAAATTTTCGAGTATTTCGAAGTTCCGAAGCCCAGAAATTCCAAATTTTTTGACATTTCAAGATTTGAAAGTTTCGAAGTCGTAAAATTTTGAAGTTTAAAAGTTTTGGAACTTTCGAAGCTTTAGGAATTTTTAAATTTTATGGAATTTTAAAGTTTCGAGGATTTATATGAGAGTTCTAGAGTTTTCACAAAATTTCGTAAGTTTTTAAAATGTTGGAATTTCGAAGTTTTCGAGAATGTCCAAGAATTTTGAAAATTACGATAATTGAATTTTGACATTTGTAAAATTCTGGGAATTTCGCGTTTCTCGAAATTTTTACGTATGTCGAAGTACCAGAGTCTATAAATTTCGAAACTTTTAAAATTTCACGATTTCGAAGTTTGGAAATTGTAAAATTTTGAAACTTTTGAAGTATCGCAACTTTTCAGCATTCTGTAATTTCGAAAAACTACAAAGTTTTAGAAATTTCGGAATACAATTCCCTTACTTTTGGTGTATTTTAGAGGAATCGTCAAATTCTTCTTCAAATACAGGCAGGGATCTTTTTCCCAGCGTAGAAAAAAGTCTGGAAGTATCGCTACAATTCAAGACGAGTAATTAATAGTTTATAAAAGATCGTCAAAATTCTGGAACATGTTGAAAATCAGTTAGAAACACTCACTTACTAATTCAAAAAGCCTCTAAATATTCTAGAAATATTTTTGGAGAAGCTACAGACACCAAATTATTTCGAAAAACCTTGAGAAAGCTACAAACATTCGGAGAATTTCAAAAAAACTTCAGAAAATAAGTATACTTAAACCTCTTAAAACACCTCACTAACGAAATTCGTTAAACACCCGAAAAAAGAGAAAAAAACAGGGGCCCCCGGTAAAAAACAAGGTCGTGCTAATGCAGTGTATGCTTTTTTCCTTTTCCTTGTGCGTTCCCTTTTGTGCAACCACTGATCGTACGAAAAATAAAGGGACGTCGCTGCGAAGAAAGCGGTCGCGTCCTACAGCCCTTGGCGGCGGGTCGCCACCAAGCTCGGAGTCAAGTAAGTCACAAAGAAAAAAAAATGGCCGCCAACTCTTCACCCTCATCCTCATCGCCTCGGACGGGGGGCCAAAGTTGGGGGAGTCCCAACTTCTTGACATTCATCGAACGCGCATCTTCTTTTTCTCTGTACCCTTTTTTCCACGCTCTACACTCGTCCCCCGATTTTTTACACTTATACCTCGATTTTACGCGGCCTACGCGTGAAATAGGGAGTCCCTCACACAGAATGTCTCACTTTGATGTCGTAATGACATTCGAAAGCCCAAAATCGAGGTTTGAGTGTAAACTCAACTTTTTCCGACTGGAAAACTCTTTTCATCGCCAATTCTTCGCACCAATCTGATCCAGACTCCGTTTTTGATCTTTTTACCGTTTTGTTCTCGTCCATCCATGACACTTACGATGTTTTGGATTGAGGCAGTTTTGGGTGACCTGTATTTTTCTTCGTTCTTTTTTGTTACGTTTTTTTTTTGCCAGCGCGAAAATTTTGAGACTAAGTGAGAACATTTATTTTCAGTCAAACTATTAACGAGGAGAAGGACCACGATGGCGCTGCCCATAATCGCGATATCAGCAGGTCAGTATTTATTGTTGGTTTTTTTGAATAACTTTTTTTCGCACCGTTGCTAACACTGCTTATAGTTCGCTGCGTTTGGCTGAGTTAGATTTTATTTTTTTTTTTTTTTTTTTTTTTTTTTTTTTTTTTTTTTTTTTTTTTTTTTTTTTTTTGTTTTTTTTTTTTTTTTTTTTTTTTTTTTTTGAAAATAATCTCGAATGTGTGTGTTTTCACGTTTTCGATGGTTGATTATCGATTTTTTCGTGTTCCTTTTTGTCCATAATTTTTTGACGTATCAAATTTTCAAAGTCAAATACATCGATTTTCCAGCACTTTTTATATTTGACGAAATTATTGTACGGAAATTTAAAATTTCATAAGAATAGACCTTTTTGACGCAGGAATTTTTTCGGACACTTCGCTATAATCAAAGTATACGAACCAAAATATAGCTTATAGAAATACTATCAAAATGGCGACTGAACAAGCTCAGTAGTTGCCAAGGTCTATTCTGTTTACCCTCTTAATAATCGAAATTGTGAAACCAACCCAGTAAACCAGTGGCGTCACATAAAAAACAATCAATCTCACAATAACTGAAAAAAAAATCTGATCCATCCCCAGTGGCCTCGAAGACCTGGACTTCGCGGACGACGGGATCCACGCGCACCCGAACCAGCAAATGCACGTGAGCTTGGACGATCTCGACCCGGAGCTCGGCCTCAGCCGCGAGGAGTCGGACTCCTGGAGCGCGGCGACCGGGCGGAGCATCGCCCTGCGCTTGTGCAACAACAACGAGCGCGAGGTCAAGCGCCAGGAGCACATTTACGAGTTCGTGCTCACGGAGAAACACCACTGCCTCGTTTTGCTGGCCATGGAGCGGATCTTCGCGGAGGGCATGAGGAACCTGCGCATCAATAACCAGGTCATCGAGCGCATGTTCCCCAAGCTCAGCGAGCTCATAAAAATCCACCTGGGATTCCTCCTGAGGATGCGTAAACGGCAGGCCGAGCACCAGGTCGTCGCCACCTTAGCCGACATCCTTAACGAGCAGTTCTCCGGGAATAACGCGTATCATTTAAAGGCCGCTTATGGGGAGTTCTGCAGCCGTCACAGGGACGCCACTGACTCTTATAAGAGCCTTTTGCATACGTCGCAGTTCGCGGAATTTGTGCAGAGTTGTCAGGTGAGAAGGGAATTCTGATGAATGATATATTTTTTGTTGCTCAAAAAGATGATGTAGTTTGTTTTTGGATGTTGATGCAAATCAAACTTTTCTGTCAGAAAGAAAAACTTGTTAATATGTGAATATTGTATATTTCTCATAAACAACTTTGAAAGACATCAAAATGTGGAAACGCAAAAAGAAAAAATGTACAACGATTCATTCCCGAATGCGTCCGAGAACTTTTTCAACATTGCACACTTCATATGTCTACGATTATAATCGTGCTTGTCAACTTCGGAATCAATGAAACTTTTTAACAGCCTTTTGACCAAAATGAAGGTAAAAATTGAATCAGTGTAAACATATATAATATTCGCCAACATAGTATTTATAATACGTTGTACAATTCATGAAAACGAAGTTTCGCAACTATTTTAGCCTTGAAAATGACCCCGCGCGTGGGGTCGAAACGTCGGCAATAAAAACGAACTTGACTGGATAAACGAAGAAATTTCTTTATTTGGCTTTTTGCTGTTATTAACAAATTAATAAATATTCGCAGACGAACCCGTTGCTCAAAAAGAAAGGTATACCAGAGTGCATTCTCTTCGTGACGCAACGTCTCACCAAGTACCCATTGCTCATCGAACCCCTCATAAAAACGTGCACTGACCCGGATGAGGCTGAAAGTTTGCGCAGAGCGCTGAGTCTCGTTAAAAACATTCTCAGCAAAGTCGACGCCTGTGTTGCCAACAAGGAAAGGGATGAAAGGAAGATAGAAATTTATAATAGGCAAGTCCCGAAACCCCAATCTGTCGGTTTATCAACATCCACATTTTGTTATCGTAAAGTTAGGTCGTTTCGAGACCATAAAATTGTCAACGTGCCATATCCCGTGTTCCAGAATCGATGCCAAATCGTTCGCGACGTTTCGCGGCGAGAAATTCAAGAAGTCTGACATAATGCGCCGCAGCCTGAAGTTCGAGGGCAGCGCGCACTTGATGCAGGGCCGCGGTAAAATGGCCACCGTCGTTGTGATAGTGCTCTCGGACGTGCTATTCTTCCTGGCCGAGACGAGAGACCAAAAGTACGCGTTCTTCGTGCCCGACAATAAAGCCGGCGTCGTGTCCTTGCAGAAGTTGTTGGTGCGGGAGAAGGCGGGACAGGAGTCGCGCGGCATCTACTTGATAAGCAGCAACCCCAACGAACCTGAGATGTTCGAGCTCAAGGTGCAAAAGCCGAAAGACAAGCAGACGTGGATACAGGCGATCCGGCACGCGGTCGAGAACTGTCCTTCGGACTTCGATAATGACAGTGGTGTCTTGTCCTTGGATGGTGAGACTTCGAACGTTTCTTTCGCGAGTGTGGAAGAGCGTCAGCGGATGGTGCGAGCCCGGGATACGCAGATACAGAAGATAATCGGTGAGTTGCGATGTTTCGGGAATGTCTTTAGAGCTGATTTCGTTGTTGATTGGATTTTTGCGGATGTTCGGGTTTTATAATGAGGTAATTTTTTGTTGTAGCTGAACTGAGGAAGAAAGACATGGAGCAAGCGCTGCTACTGGAACAAAAGATGAGTCTTCAGATGCGACTTCTGCACGTCGCGTCGATGACCAGTGGAAGTGAGAGCGAAATGGAAGCGGCTGATATGCTACTGGAGCGGGAAGTTCCGGATTACACGAGATTGGTACGCAGTGATGGAGTGGATTCTATGCAGTTGTGGAATGAGGTATGAAACTTTTTAGGAATACGTTTTGAAGAATTCGAAAATCTGTCGGTGTCATGTGGATATTTGTAGCAGATGTGATGATGACACCTGGAGTATGGGTGTCTTATGAATGTCTGTGTATGATGCGTAAGTGACATTAGATCGAACGAATTTCATATTGATGTTCACTTTTGATGTCTCAGTGACGTCAGATGCGTAAAAGTCGTATAAATGTTTGTGAGTCACGTATTTGTTACATCAGATGAATAAATGATTTTTTATCGGACGTGATGATGACACAGTCCGACAAAATTTGAATTGCGGGAAATTTTTGCAAAAACGGATGCCTTGGGTCATCAATAAACTATTCCCCAAAGGATTTTCAAAATTTAGCTTATGTTTTTGAGTTATCGACAATAATAATTTAAAATATGAAAATCTTCATTTTACACGCGATTTGAAAAAAACAAAGTACGGTTTTGACGTTCTCGATTAGAGGAGTCAATTTCCGCAACTTTGTTTGCGAAAAAATCATTATTTTATTAAGTTAATTTTGTGCCAAAATTAATAGCGATCATTTCCTGGAAAGATCTTTTTATCGTGCCAACGGGGTGCCTACCCCAAACCAGTTTTTATAAAGGCGGTAAGCGAACGATGCAGGTCGGGGCAGGCCCCTCGCCGGCGGTATGAATAGATTTTTCTGGGGAATCATCGCTTTCAATTTCGGCTCAAAATGAACTCAATGAACTAATAATTTTTGCGCGAAAAAAATTGCGGAAATCGACTCCTCTAGTCGAGAGCGTCAAAACCGTATTTTGTTTTTTTCAAACCGCGTGTAAAATGAAGATTTTCATATTTTAAATTATTATTGTTAAGAACTCAAAAACACAAGCTAAAAT
>JAPYZK010002214.1:0-15256 GCA_030522785.1 Platygaster equestris | reverse complement strand
AACGTTTGGAAATTGTTGATCGGTCAACTTTAAGCTGTTCTGCCAATTCTTCTTGAGTTCGACATGGATTTTCGTCGAGCAATGCTTGTAAATCCTCGTATAAACACTTTTCTGGACGGCCTTCACGTTCATGATCATCCAAACTAAAATCAAGACTTTTAAACCGTTTGTATCATCTGATAACAGTTGGATACATTACTGTATGATCACCAAAAACTTTACACAACGATTTGAAGGTATCTTTCGCCTTTTTTCCTTGTTGAAATTCATAAAGAAGACAATGGCGAAAATGTTCCTGACTTAGCGACATTGTTGAACTCATTTTCTTCTACGTTGTAAACAGTCAATTGTTGAATCAAATGTCAATTCTTACAGCGCGAGTGTAGCGCCACCACAACACAAAGGGACGCGGGAAAATTGATATTCAAAATACAATTTTCAGCTCGTTGAAAAAAAGTTGCATTTTTTTTCACAGTCCCAAAACATCGTCGAGGGCCAAAAAGCAGGCCTCAGGTCCATGGTGCAAACAATATTTTTTGCAAAACACGCACTGAATGGAGGCTTTCAGACTCTGAAACAGCGTATTGAGGGGGGACATTTGCGACACGGTGCACCGCGAACCTATAAATGTCAAAACAACACAGAACAGTCGATTTAGTACAGCCAAGCAAGCGTTTGGTAAAAATAGGAAGTAAAAAGTTCTTCATTTGACTGTACCAAACTTTGGTTAGCTGTACCAAATTTTACTAGAGCTAAAAATGATTGTTTGTTTGAGTATATGTACGGAAACAAAAATTTATCTTAGCTCAAGTCAAATTTGATACAGCTAACCAAAATTTGGTACAGTTAAATGAAAAATTTCTTGTGTCCTATTTTTACCAAACATTTATAAGGCTGTGCCAAATCGACTTTTGTGTACATATGGACCACATTGTCCCTTTTTCCAGCGGACTTGAGGAATAGATGTATGACTTGAGGAACAATTGTAGGACTTGAGGAACGACCATAGGTACAGTACCAAATCGCCGGTCGTAAATGGACGTCCTCAATGCGCTATTCCGGGGGCTCGAAGCGTCTGTTAAGTGCGTGTTGTGCAAAAAATTATTAAATTGCCGATGGTTACAAAACTCAAGTACATACAAATTTCAAAATCCAATTGGGTTTTTACAACAGGGGAAATCGTTCTATAAAATCAAGAAATTTTCTGTCTTGAAACAATATTCGAAAATATTAATTTTCTTTGAAACTTCGGAGACAATTAATTATTCAGGTTATTCGAAAATTTCGAGTTTTTCGAAAGACTAAGATAATCATGTTTTTCGAGAAATTCAAAATTTGGAAATTCCGAGGTTTTTTTCGAATTTGGAGACTTTGTGTTTGCCATAATAATACAAAACTATTATTGAATTATTAGAGTAATTAATATAAAAATTCTAGATGTCTCGGAAAATTATATGAATAGTCGAGTTCTCAGAAAATTTCAGAATTCCGAGTTTTAAAGAGATTTTAAGAATTCAACTTTTTTAGAACTTCTCAAAAATTGAGCATCCCCAAATAGCAACTGAACATTTCAAGTTGTTCAAAAATTTGAGATTACTTTATCTTTTGGATAATTTTGAAATTGAAATTTTTTCGAAAAATTGAGGAACGTTCATTTTGAGTTACCCGATAAAATTTTTAATTCCGTCTTTCAAAAGACTGTGAGTTTTCCGACAATTTTCTAAAATGTTAGTATTTCAGAAAATACCTATACCCTAGAACATTTGCAGTTTTTCGAAAATTTTGGGAATTCCGATTTTTTTGGAAAATTTGGAAACGTTAAATATCTCGAATAATATGAATTTGTTGTGCCTGTTAAGAAATTGACAAAATTTGAGTTTTCCGAAAAACTGAGCAACTTTCATTCCATGAAATTTGAAGATATTTCAGTTTGTTCGAAAATTCAGAAGTTTCCTGTACTTTTTTTCCATGAAATTCGAAATTATAGAGATTTTAAGTAATTCACAGAATCATTCGATTTTCAATTCATGATTAAAATTTTAATTATTCGGAAAAATTGTGACATCTATGTTTTTCCCAGAAAATTTTGAAAATTTTACAAAAATTCGAGTTTTGAGAAAATTTTCGAAATTCTGAGTTTTTCAACAAAACTCGAAAATTTGGAGTTTTTAAAAAGATTTTAAAAATGTAAGTTTTTTGGAAATTTTTGAACATAATCAGTATTTTTGGACATTACATAATTTCAAATTTTCCGATCATTTGGACATCGTAATTTATGCCGAAATTTCTTAAATATTTTTCAATATTTCAAATTTTTCGAAAAATGAAAATTTTTCAAGTTCGTCAGAAAATTGAAGAATTTGATTCTTTGGGAAATTTCAAGTATGTCAAAATATTCGGTAATTTTGAGTTTTTTCAAAATTTGGTGATTTCGAATTTTGGAAAATCTGAAAGTGTTGGGTTTAGTGTTAAAATTTTAAAACCATTCGCTCTCCCCTCCTCCCCCCCGGGGCCGAATTCTTGGCTACGGCCCTGAATATACTTAAACTGTATGCCAGTAAACAATGTGAAAACATGTTACTTTTATGGTAAAAACCATGAAAAATGTTCATACTACCTAGAACCAGTATAACATTAACAAATAAAGGGTGTTTAAACCTTTTTTTGAATTATTTGAAGAGTTTCTATAGTGTTCCTTTCTAATGTCTCTTTCGTGTTATAAAGGGACGCAAGGGAACGTCCCTTTGCGTTCCGTCTGATCCGTCAAGGATTCGTTGCCTCGTTCGCAAGAAAAAACTCTAGTCCAAATAAGATTCTTCATTCTTTCATTTTGAAGCAGCGCAACATCCTAGAAACAAATCCACTTTACAAAATCTTATTCACAATGTGGGGCCGTTCATAAATCATGTGATACTTTTGGGGGAGGGGCGGCTGCCTGAGTGCCATCGTTAATGTTACAAGCATACGAAAAAGCGTCCTGAAGGGGGGGAGGGGGGAGGGGTCCAAAATATGTCGAAATTCGCATCACGTGATTTATGAATGGCCCCTGTAGAAGATTTTTATATAAAATCTGAGAGGCATCTTGGCGTGAATTTATATAGGAACTAAAGGTTATGTGACGGTATTGAGGTAAAATTACGGTAGACTTCACGATGTAGGCATGTTTGCAAGCGTTCTACAAATTGCTTATTTGCGATTTCAGAGCATTGGCCAACCAGCCCCGGCCATGTTTTTCGACATTAGATTGATTTTTTAGGTTAGGAAATGTAAACCATTAATTCGAGCGATACTTCATTCTAAACCTCATGGCATGAACAACTGATAAAAGTTTTAAGTTGGTTTGAAATCAATTGTTTATTGGTTTAGAAAGCGAAAAGATCAGAAAGTGGGAATTTTACCAACACGAGTAGGAAACAGTTTTTCGGTTATATTTTCGACACACGTTTGCACAATGCAATAAAATTACACCGGAAGTCTTTTTACAACATATTACACTCGTACTTGGCACAATGGCCTTATAAACATTCCCGGTATTGAAAAACAAAGCATTGACCTACTTACCCCATTGGCCAACCAGCCCCGGTCCCCCCTTCGAGTATTTCCCATAATTTCATCATATTGTCAAGTTAAAATGAAGAATTTCATTTTTTGTACTTGAACATTTAAAGTATACCTGCATGTAGATACTTCGATTTTGATCAAATTCAAAAATCTCTAAATAACACGATGGAATTGAACCAGCAAATCAGTGAATAATAAAATTCCATCAGTCCTCTATCTTGATTTTTTTTTTTTTTTTAGTTTTAATACTCATTCAAATTTTGGGTTCATGTAACTGAACATGCGTTTCTAAATTGCGAAATGAATTAACATTCCATTAAATATAGACTTACCAAGAGTTAAGAATTCAAGTTTTGAGAACGATTATCCAACTTTATAATAATATAGTACGCATTCAAAAACTGCTTTTTTGGTTTCTGAGTAGGCATTATTGTATTTGTCTCCGAATCATCGACATAAGCTGTACTGAATGTTATGTACACTTATTATACATGCAAAACTCTTTTCAAAACATTCCGAAAAAAGAATGACAATTATTATCACTTTGAATCAAAGCACCCCCCAAACTTCTTCAAACGCGGAACAAATTTTTCCGCACGTCAACGCGCCCGAGAGCGGGTAACTGCTAATGGATATTGTTTCCTCCGCGTAGTCAACATCCACCTGAAAAAATACACTAGCTCAGAAATTTGCAATCAAATAATGAATAGACCATTTCATGTAAAGAAAAAAATTCTGCGAATGCGTCATACAATGCGGGCAACGTACTATGGGAGAGCATAGGAAAGTGCATGTTTTTAACAGATAAATCGAAAAAAAAGTAAATGCAAATTGCAAACTTACTGAAAAACAAAATCTAATGAATTTTAGGAAATTTTGAAAAAGTTTGTGTCAGTTCATTCGGAATTAAATTTTTAATTCCGAATCGGAAGACATAGACTTTTTTATAATATTTTAAAATTCATAAGAATTCGTTTCTCAGTGAATTTGCCGATCGCACTGGCTTTATTTTCGATTTATCTGTAAAAAACACGCACTTTCCTATGCTCTCCCATAGTATGTTGCTCGCATTTTTGGCGCATGCGCAGAACTTATTTTTCCCCACATGAAATGGTCTATTAGGTTTGTTTGAAACAATTGTTTGAAAATCAGTTTTTCAAACTGCGATTTCTTATCTCAAACACAAGTTAGGTTAGGTACATTAGCTAAAACCTACCATTTTTCGCGAGTTAAAGAAAAATAGTCGTGGATGTCAAAATTCTTGAATTTTATGGGAAAAAGTACTTTTTTGCATTTTCTTGTGAAGAAAGATTAATTTCACAACTTATAGAATCAAATTAAAAGTTGCAAATTTTGATTCTGAAATTTGAAGACTAAAATTATTAGATTATATAATACATAGATAATACTCGATAATAATTAATTTTACAATTTATGGAACCAAATGTAAATGCCGCCCATGTTTGTTCAAAACCCAAAGAATTATTAGATTATATAATACTTGAATGATATTCAATTATCATTTGTAGTGCGACATAGCGCTGCATAGCGCGATAATTATATATTTTCTAATAGGTATTTCTGGAATAGTCGTATGCTACACGGTAAAAAAGTTTCATTTAGGACTCGTGTGATATTTACCCTCGCTACGCTCGGGATAACTAATTCCACATTCATTCAAAATCGCTAGCTTTTTCACCTTGTAGCATAATGTAGTATTAATCCTATTAATGTTGTTTTTTAAGTATATCGATTTTTGATACAGTTTACCAACATATTTATTAACTTTTTATTTCACGTTTATCGCTGAGTTGTCAAATATTGAAGATATAAAAATTATTCAAATCGTTTTCCCAGCGAATTCGATTTTTTTCTTGTTTTTACGAGAACAAATCACCTCCAAACCGGAAGTTATAAAATGAGTTTTCAATTTTCAATACTAATTAATAATTTGTCAACATTATAAGAATTTCAATTTGACTATACGTTTTCTTTAATTTTAATGCATTTTCAAAAATGATCGAAAGTTTTTCCCATTCAGACGAATTTTCTTATTTCTTATTAAAAATTGAATTGAATTGAATTTTACTATGATTTTTTATACTTCCTTCAAAATCATCAGACAGTTTTTTTTATATCCTTCGTAATTTTTCTTGATTTCGCGATTTATTACATTTTTTATTTTGTATTTACATAACTTTATTTTGATTTATCATAGAATGATAGTCTATAGTTTCTAACAATTATCAACCTTGAAAAGTTATTCGTGACGTTCGAATAATATAACATGTTAAAATGTTGGGAAAACTATACATAAAAAAAAATGTACTTGTCCATGAGCCATCGCGCCTATCACAATCGCAATCGGTTCGTCAGCAGGCACCAATTCTCGCGCATTTTTCACAGATTTTGCGCTGTACGACATGAGAATTTTTTTGCAGCCGACTGGCAAATGTTGGGTCACAGGATTTTTGATAACTTTCAGCAATTTCATCGGTTTGTCTGCAGCGCGGACACTGAATTTGTGCAATAGTTGAACTGGAACAAAAAATGGGAGAAACATTAGATTTAAATGCATTTAGTAGTTTACCGATGCAAAAACTAACGACCATAAAAAAATTAAAGAAAAAAAATTGTATAACATTTGTAAAATTGAAACAATATGAATAATTCAAAAATCAAAATATTGATGTTTATATATTTAGAAAAAATATTAATAATTTCTATGGATATCTTCCGAAATGACATAAAAATGTGTATGAAAAAATTTTACGAATTACACATTTTTTAATGCTCCAAGTTGCGTATTAAAACTTTTCAATTAATAAAACTGAATCAACATGTCACTAATTTTTTTATTCATTAAACTCAAGAATCCTCAATTCATAGATATTGAGAAATTTTCTGTTATTTTCTTATGAAATGAGATTAATTTCGGAGTTCATAATTTATAAGAATTATATTCTTTACGATTCATGAAACTGAATATGAAAATCGCCAATTTCTGTTCAAAATCTCGAGACCGAAATGGTTTAATTTTTAACCGAAACTAAATTTGGTTAACGCGCCCGTTGGGCGCGTGACTGCGAAAAGTTTCATAACATGCATTACTTTTTTATTGAGGGGGGTATGTATAACGGCCTCGTCTCGGGGTAAGAAATTCGACGCACTTTACGAAAAAGAATGGTTACTCGCTGTTTGTTCGGATACAATTCGTCATCTAATATTATTTCTCTGAATTTTCTCAACGCCGACAAATTTAAAAAGCCGAAAAAATTTTTCTCACCGTTTGTTGACAAACAATTTATTGTCTAATTTGACGTGAGCCGCAAAATTTTAAAAGCAGAGAAACAATTTTATCATCAATTTTCGCTTTAACAATTAGTCATTGTCTCTCGACTTTTCAATTTGTTTTAAAGCCGAGAAATAAATAATACAAAAATTATTTTCACAATCTACAATTTTTTTTGAACCACTCATCATTGTTCATTAATTTTTCGTTTTGGCGAAAAGCCTAAAAAATAAAAAACTGAAGATAGCACAAAAAATCTTTAATATTCCGAAGTTATTCATCAACAAATTGTCTAACAAACAAAACATTGTTGAAAAAATAATATTAGAACTTTATATTGAGTTGGTAACAAAATCTGACAAATAAATTCAGAGGACATTTCCATCATTCAAATTATCGCGCGCTGTTCATCCGCAGGCAGCCAATCAGAGCAGGTTTTAAATACTCGAATCGGCAACTTCAGGCGTTACATTAGTGTGATCAGTTTTCAAAGTTTTTTTATTTTTGACCGAAACTACAATATTTGATTTTGAAATTACTTGAATAGTCAGATAATATTTCGAATATATATACTGATTCATACAAAATTACCTAGCAAAAAATATTTTGTAGCGCGACGTAGCGCGACGAACATTCGCGAACAGATATTTTGCAGGGCGTAATAGCACGAAGTAGATTGAACCACAACGTCGTGCTCTATAGGACGACAAAAATTGAATGACAAATATTGTAAAGCGCGACATAGCGCTGTTTAGCGTGATGATCATATGTTTCGTGAGAATTTTTTTAAACTAAATTTTTTGTGCATTTGAGCCACCATTTTAACGTACCAGACATCGAAAACTATCGATGTATGTTGTCAAACAACCAATCAAGCTAAACTAATCTTGCAAAAAGTACTCATACTCACTGTCAGCAAAAAAATAGAATAGTCTGTGCCCGACAGTATCAGAAATTAGGATTTTTCGTGCTTGCGAAGTGCGAAAATCGCCGTCTATGCCCTCTAGCCGAAACGAATGTTTACAGCCTTAGGGCCAAAAATTGAATGCGCTTCATTGATCAAATTTGGTCAATGCAAACTTTCAACATTTCAATGGTGAATTTCATATCGATATCTTCAACTTTGAACTTCGTGTCCATTGGGAAACTTCAATCAGAAACTTCATGTTTGAAGTTTGATTACGCATCTTTGGGCTAGAAATTAACTTCCGAAACTTCAAGGTTGAAGTTTATATCGAATTATTCAAGTTTGAACTTCAATTCAAAAACTTGAGGTTAAACTTCATTTCGAAAACTTCAAGTTTGTTCAAAGTTTAATTCTAAACTCCAATCCAGAAATGAACTTCCGAAACTTCAAGTTTAAACTTCAGTTAACTTCAATAGGAAACTTCACGTTTAAAGTTCGATTACACAACTTTGGGCTAGAAAATAACTTCCGAAACTTCAAGGTTGAAGGGTTGAAGTTTCTATCGGAAACTTCAATTCAAGTTTGGACTTCGATTTAAAAACTTTCAGTTTGAACTTCATTTCGAAAACATCAAGTTTGAAGTTCAATTTTGCAACTTCAATCCAGAAATGAACTCCCGAAACTTCAAGTTTGAACTTAAATTCGAAAACTTCAAGTTTGAACTTTATTCCGGAAACTTCAAGACTGAAGTTAAATTTTGCAAGTTTAGTCCAGAAAATGAACTTCCGAAACTTAAAGTCTGAATTTCAATCAACTTCAATCGGAAAATTCATGTTTGAAGTTTGATTACGCAACTTTGGGCTAAAAAATAACTTCCGGAACTTCAAGGTTGAAGATTATATCGAAAACTTCAAAATTAAACTTCATTTCGGAAACTTCAAATTTGCAGTTTAATTTTGCAAGTTTAAGCCAAAAAGGAACTTCCAAAACTGCAAGTTCGAACTTCAATTCAGAAACTTCAATCGGAAACTTCATGTTCAAAGTTTGATTACCCAACTTTGGGCTAGAAAATAACTTCCAATACTTCAAGGTTGAAGTTTATATCGGAAACTTCAAGTTCTAACTTCATTTCGGCAACTTCAAGTTCGACGTTGAATTTTGTAAGTTCAAGCCAGAAATTATCTCCCGAAACGTAACGATTGAAGTTTATATAATATATGAAACTTCAAATTTGAACTTTTATTCGGAAACTTAATGTTTGAAGTTTGATTATGCAATTTTGAGCTAGAAAAAAACTTCCGAAACTTCAAGATTAAAGTTTATATAAAAAACTTTGAGTTTAGACTTTAATTTGAAAACTTCAAGTTTAAACTTCAATTCGGATACTCAATGTTCAAAGTTTTATGACGTAACTTTCAGCTAATAGAAATTAAGTTCCGAAACTTTACGATTGCAGTTTATTGTGAAAACTTCAAGGTTGAACTTTAATTTAGAAACTTCAAATTTAAACTCCATTTCGGAAACTTCAAGTTTGGAGTGTAATTTTGCAAGTTCAAGCCAGAGATTAACTTCCAAAATTTCACGATTGAAGTTTATACCAAAAACTTCAAGTTTGAACTCAAATTTGAAAACTTAATGTTTGAAGTTTGATTATGCAACTTTCAGCTAGAAAATAACTTCCGAAACTTCAAGGTTGAAGTTTACACATCTGAAAACATCAAGTTCAAACTTCAATTCGGAAACTTAATGTTAAGTTAAAAGTTTGAACTTCATTTCGGAAACCTAAAGTTTTAAGTTCAATTTTGAAAGTTCAAGTCAGAAGTTAACTTCCGAAACTTCACGATTCAAGTTTATATCTAAAACTTCAAATTTGATCTTCAATTCGGGAATTTAATGTCTGGAGTTCGATTATGCAACTTTGAGCTAGAAAATGAAATCTGAAACTTTAAGGTTGAAATTTATACATTTGGAAACTTCAAGTTCAAAATTCAATTCGGAAACTTTAAGTTCGAATTAATTCGGAAACTTGATGTTAAAAGTTTAATGACGTAACTTCCAGTGAGAAATTAACTTCCGAAACTTCACGATAGAATTTTATTGTGAAAACTTCAAGTTTGTACTCCAATTTGGAAACTTCAAGTTCGATCTTCATTTCGGAAACTTGAAGTTAGAAGTTCAATTCTGCAAATTCAAGCCAGAAATTAACTTCCGGAACTATGAAGTTGACATTTATTTCGAGTCTAAATATTGTCGTTTCCTAAAAATTTGTTTCATTTGTGTTGATTTTCAATGAATTTCGATTTTAATTACCCATCAATCCTGAGAACCGTTTGAATGTCCTAGGAATCCTCGTTTGCGGGTTCACTTCAATGAGGACGTTTTTGTTCGTACGCACATACACTTGCAACAAAGCTGCCCTGTTCAAAGGGCTATCCATCAACATTAATAGGCATTGGTGTAAAATATCGGGACGACAACTTCCTGGGTCTCGATTGTTTTTCTTCATGATACCAACGTGATCGTCACAATTAAGCAACTCGAAGTCGTTTCCAACCTTAGAAATAAACATTTATGCGTATTATCATTAGGGTAAAGGGCTTACTTCCGCCCCCCCCCCCCCACCCTCCTAGCTTTTTTGGCTCTAACTTATAAACAAACGAGTGTTTTCGTCTCAAACAAATCCACTCTTTTACTTTAAAGGGTTGGTAACGAATCCCTGAAATCGGATTATTTTATTTTGGTTTTGAGAATCCAAAAAACAAAAAAGGCGAAAAAATTCATTTTTGCGTGTTTCAAAAATGTGGTCCTAATTCCGCCCCTCTCCTTCTTTTCATGTAAATGATGTAAGTAATTAAATATTGGCAAGGGCCATGTTTTCATTAGCACTTATTTACAAAATTCGCACACACACGACAGAAATTATTTGATAATATTTAAAATGACACAAAATATTGAACAATTATAAAAATATTTAACACTATCAAAATTATTGTTAACTTTCCACCAATATTCAAATACATGATGATTTAATATTCACCAACTTACGAAATATTTACTTGGTCCAAACTATGTAATAATGATGAAAATGAACTAGGGCACCTTATGGGGGGCGGAATTAGGAACAACTGAAAATTTCTAAAAAAAAAAGTAAAAAATATAACATTAACTTTTTTAATCGAAAATGCATTTAACACAAAAGATGCGGACACGATAAGAAATATTTAATTGTGGATAACATAAAAATACCACACATCGTTAGAGTGGAACGAGTTCTCCAAGTTGCCGAGTTCCTTACAATTTAGAGGACTAAAAACATCAGCTCGTGTAACTTTCCAGAAAAAACAGCTATGGACACGAGATTTGATGCAAATGCGTTCGTAACATAAACGCTAGAGGTTAAGGTAATTGTTCAGAAGTTGCAGCACCTCCAGGCGATAATCAGCTGGGGGGCAGGATTAGGCACGGGGGCGGAATTAGGCACTTTAATGCACGTGCATAGGATTTGCTGAAGGGAAAGGTGTTGACTTCTTTTTAATGAAAAATTTGATCTTTTTTATGTTTCAATCATTGAAAAATTCTGTGATTTTTTTATTTGGTCATGTGAATTTTGGATTTTAATACTTTTTGAATTTTTGAAATGGAAGATTTAGATGTTTTTGAGCTTTCGGAAAATTTTCCAGTATTTTTGGTGATTGTGATAATTTGTAGTTATGGAATTGAGGCTTGTTGGGTTTTTTTTTTACTTCTGGAACTCACAAGTTCTCGAGTTTTTTGAAGGATTTTTGCAGTTTATTACAGATTGTTTGATTGTCCAATTTTTGAGATGAAATTTTTGATTTTTGTATTTTGGAAATATGATATCATGCGATTTTAGAATTTTTTATTTTTTGTCTTCCATTTTTGGATATTTTGGAGATAAAACTCTGAGTTTCTTAATATTTTTAGAGTTTTTAGGGATTTTGATAAATTTTGTATAATTTTTTATTAAAAAAAAAAAAAAAAAAAAAAAAACTGTAGTATCGAGTGTATTCAAAATGTAACAAATTTAGTCATTTGAATAATTATAGGAAATTTATATAAAATCAAAAATTTTTGGACTGCTTAGAATTTTCTTAATATTCAAAACATTGAAAAAAAATTTGAACGTCATGAAATATTGAAGTTAATAAATTTCATACAGTTTTTTGATTTTGTCAATAAAGATAGTAAATTTTTTGGTTTTTCAAAAATCTTGAAAATTTCAAAATTTAAACAATTATACACAATTTTCATAAAATCGAAAAATTTGTGTTTTCTTCAATTTTCTTGATATTTTCAAAATAACAAAAAAAATATTTGAAATTCATGAAATATTGACGTCATAAAATTTCAAAAGTTTTTTGATTTCGTGAAAAAAATAATGTAGATTTTTAAGTGTTTTGAAAATCTAACAAATTCCGAAATTTGAATGATCATAGAAAATCACGATATAATCAAAAAATATGAATTTCTCCAAATTATGATAATATTTTTAAAATAAAAAAAAAAATCTCGAAGTTATAAAATATTGACCTCATTAAATTTTCAACAGTTTTTTGGTTTTTTTAAACAAAATTGTTCATGTACGAGTGTTAATGATCTAATAAATTTGAAAATTTGTAAAATCATGCAAAATTTTTATGGACTTGAAAAATGTGTATTCCTTCCAAGTTTTTTTATGTATTTACAACCGAAATAAAAAATTTGGTTGATAACATGGGATATTAACCTTATAAAATGTCAAACAGCTTTCTGATTTTTTGTTTAATTCTAAATTTTCCAGTCTTTTTGAAACATGAAAAAATTCAAAATTCAAACAATCATAAAAAATCTGGATGAAATCAAAAATTTTGTAACTCTTGACATTCCTTCCATATTTTTTGAATTACAGTAAAAATATTCGAGATTTATATAATATCAACGTTTTTAGATCTCTGGTTTTTTTATTTTGTTTTGAAAAATTGTAACTTTTCGAGAGCTCGAAAAATCTAGACATTTTGAAATTGAAATAATGATCGAAAATGTTGATCAAAACAAAAAAATTTGTATTCCTCTAAACTTTCTTTATATTTCCAAGGTTAAAAAAATATATACTTAAAATTTATTAAATATGTACATTAATAAATGTTCAGCAGTTTTTCGATTTTGTTTAAAAAACTGTGAATTTTCGAGATTTCTTAACATCTAATGAATTGACTCTTGAATTCCAACAATCTTTGTATATTTATTGTTTTTTGCATAAGGTAAGTGCATGTAATGCCGCCATCGTGTGGGTATTATCCGTCCAGTATATTTCTTGACCCATTTGCGATCGAAACTCAACAAAATATTCGTGAACAAGTAGTTTATTATCTAACACTTTGTCACGAATATTTTATTCAGTTCGGATCGAGAACAGATTAATAAATAGACTGGGCGGATAATACTCACACGATGGCGGCATTACACATACTTACCTTACTATTGAGAAAAACAAATAAATTTTTTCAAATATATACTATACTTATTTATATACTCTATACTTACTTATTTTCATTAAAACAAATTTTTACATTCATAAATGTTGTTAATTCTTAAAATTTGCATAGTCTAGAAATGCAAACTTAAGAATCATCAAGTTTAAAAATGTTTCAACTCTAAAAAACTGTTTTTATCATTTTCTTCCATCATTTTCGAAAAATAATTATTTTCATGTTATTCATTGCAGACAAATGTTAGGTCTGTTTTATTATTCATAAATAAATGAAAAGCCACAAAAAATACTCGACCTATGTAATCAACATGAATGATTGAAAATGTTCAAAAAAGCATTTTAACTTTTTTTATAATTGATAATCACAGAATAAAGGGTAAATGTCTAGTTTAGCTACTTTTGCCAAAAATGAGCAAAAAAGTTTTTTCTTTTTTTGAAATAGCTCATTATTTTATAAGAAACGCGAATCCATGTGCAGGAAGATGGTTTTTTGAAGTGATTATTTAGAAAGATGTAGAAAAGTATTTTGACAGGTTAGTGTTTCTGGAAGTTACTGGTGTCTATTTAGAAACTTTTGGTTTATTCGTCACGATATTTCACTGGTGATTATTTTCTGAATAACATTACCTATCCTTTCACAAACTTGAGTGCGTTATTGATATAAAGAATGTTGAATCGCGGAGCCACCAAAGTGAGGATATGTTGTTATGGTTCCGTAAGTGAACTTCCAAGATATTATCAATAATGCAATCAATTGAGTCAAAGGTTAGGTGATATTCTTTAGAAAATGATCACCAGTACAATAAGCATGACAGATGAACCAAAAGCAGCTACATAGATCACAATAATTTCAAAAACACTTACCTATCAAAATAGTTTTTAGCCTTTTTTTAAAACAATTTCTTCGAAAAACCATCTTCCTGCACATGGATTCGCATTCCTTATAATATAATAAGCTATTTGAAAAAAAGAAAAAAATTGTTTTCCCATTTTTGGCAAAAGTAGCTAAACTAGACATTTACCCAATGAAGGGGTACACTCGTGTATAAATGAATAAATAAATAATAAATCTTACTTTGATGCTTTCGAGTTGAGCATTTTCAAGAATTACAATTAGCCGTTTTTCCTGTTTCGTAATGTGGGCAATTTGAAGATGTTTCGGTGATGGGTCGAATTCCGAGTCATTATTCTCGTTTTTGCGTTTTTTACCAATTTTTTTAAGTTCTTTCATGTTGATTCGTGTCGTAAATTATCGTAAATTTTATTTTAGTCAACAAGTATCAGCTGATCACAGAGTAGATAGAGTAGAGCCATATAGCCACTAGTTCTCTGACCCCAAATAAACCGCGCCATTTGTAGGTATTGGGACAGGACATGCGTGCTAAAGCAGCGCGACATTTAAATTTACACGGGGTAAATTGCTGATTTTGAATTTCGCGCTGCTCTATCGCGCATGTTCTGTCCGAATACCTACAAATGGCCGAACAAGAACATTGTATCATATATCTATATATATTTAATGGCGACGTTCAATTAGGGTCATCCCCCCACCTATCCAGTGTATATTACAGATCAGTGTATCTACCTGATAGGTATCTGATACTGGGAACCCTAAAATTCCCTAGGGCGGGAAATTTAAAATCGCATATGTATAGATATACTGCATTCTTAATTTCAAGTTTCCCGCCCTAGGGAATTTCAGGGTCCCTAGTATCAGATACCTATTGGGTAGGTATCCGCTACCCCAAATGAACTTGCTAATGGGGTGCGTACTGCGTACGATAAAGGGCACGGCGAAAGATCTCCTCCAGTGGTAGGGATATTTAGGTTCATCCATGTTGGCAACGCGCTCAACACGTTGACGAAATATGGTAGAGAAGACGGAGCATCTACCTCAGGGTGCAGTGGGGTACTCACTCCCTATGCTCCTAATGTAGACCGAAACGATCGACGCGCCCTCGCACTGTGTGCATGCACACGCAGGAACTAAAACGGGAACGGTAGG
>JAPYZK010002213.1:0-14786 GCA_030522785.1 Platygaster equestris | reverse complement strand
ACCATGATAAGTTCGACGGTCGGTAAATAGATCGAAATCACATAACCATAATCTAACATAACCTCATTTGTTAGAATATGTCTGTCGGGTTTCCACTTGATTGACAAACCAAATGGCAGTAAAAGGGATATTTTAAACCTTAAAAAATTTAGTGCATACATTGATGCTCCTCATTTCAAAATGGAGGATTTAAAAACCGTAGTGAGGTTATTTTCAAAGGATTTAATGACAAAACTAGATTTGGAAGATGCCTATTTTGTAATACAAATCCATTCGAATTCAAAAAAGTTTTTGAGATTTGAGTTTCACAATACCTTGTATGAATTTAATTGTTTACCATTCGGTTCGTGCACGTCACCGTTCATTTTTACAAAGGTTATGAAACCAGTGACACGGGTTTTGAGAACAGATGGACTCATACTAGTGAATTACTTGGATGATTTTTTGCACATTTCGAATTCATATTCTGAATGCCTCACGAATACATTGTATATGAAAAATTTTTTAGAATCCCTGGGGTTTCTGGTAAACAAAGAAAAAAGTGGATTTATACCCTCACAAATATGTAAATTTCTCGGTTTTTTGATCGATTCAGCGGATTTTTCAATTAAACTCACAGAGGAAAAGCACCAAAAAATTCTTCAATTAGCATCGGAATTCAGAAGTAGAAAGCCTTGCCGCATAAGAGAATTGGCTCAGTTTATCGGAACCCTCGTGTCAGCGTGTCCTGCCGTTAAGTACGGCCCTGTGTATGTGAAGTCCCTGGAACGAGAAAAATTTTTAGCCTTTCAGAAATCTGGTGATTATGAAGCAAAAATGTCTTTGTCCTTGAAATTGTCAGATGATTCAAAGTAGTGGATAAGCAACATAATTACTGCCAAAAATCAGACCAGGTCCGACGAGTATTTAATGGAGATTATCATGGACGCGTCTTTTTCGGGATGGGGGGTTGAAACTGGCGGTGAAAGAACCCATGGTTGGTGGAGTACGGAGGAAAAGAAGGACCACATCAGTTACCTAGAATTTGAGGCTGTTTTTTACGCATTAAGGTGCTTTACTCAAAATCTTTTTCCCGCCAACTCCTTTTGAGGGTTGATAACACAGTGGCCGAGAGTTATATCAACAAAATGGGCGGTATTCAGTATCCAAAGCTTTCGGCGTTGAGCAGGGAAATCTGGCGATTGTGCAAGGAGAGGGAGGTTTGGCTGTTCGCATCGTATATGAAATCGACTTAAAATTTCGTCGCGGATGCGGAATCGAGAGTGCGTTCTGGAGATACTGAATGGGAATTAGCAGAATTCGCATTTGAGAAAATGAAAGGGAAATTTGGGGATTTCGATGTAGACCTTTTTGCGACCACGAATAACACAAAATGTCAGATCTTTTATTCATGGTTTCCTGACCCCAACGCCGAGGCGGTGGATGCTTTTACGATCTCATGGGCCACTACCTTCTTTTACGCGTTCCCTCCGTTCTCTTTAATTTTAAGATGTTTGAGAAAAATTATTTCCGAAAGAGCGGAAGGAGTCTTGGTGGTGCCCAACTGGCCGGCGCAAGCGTGGCTCCCCTTATTTAAAAAACTGTAAGTAAACTCCACAATCAAATTATCGCCCAATAAATACTTATCGTCGTCGCCCTTTAGGTCGGAATTTCCGGAGATTATCCGGCAAGCGTTTCCTGAAAGAGGAGCACCAGAGTCATCCCTAGATTTCATGCTGTCATCTTTGGCCACCTCAACATTGAAATAGTATAATATGCTACTGATTGAGTGGTGGAAGTTCTGCCAATCGATGAAGGTTTTCTTGTATACAGCTCCACTCAAAAGAATATTAGAGTTCCTGACAAAAAGTGCAGACTCATACAGTTCATTGAATACTTATCGGTCAGCTATTTCACTGATTTCATTGACCCCAATAGGTCAATACCCATTAGATAAAAGGTTATCAAAAGGCATTTCTATCGGAAAACCGCCAAGACCAATTACAATTGTACCTGGGACCCAAATATAATTTTAGAGCATTTATCAAAACTTCGAGATAATTACATCTCATCGTTGGAAATTTTGTCAAAAAAGATGGTTCTTTTGATGGCATTGGTAACGGGCCAGAGGGCCCAGTCGTAACGGACTCCACCGAAACTCCACCAAAACTCCATCGTAGCAGTGGAGTTACGGTGGAGTTTTGGTGGAGTACGAGAAATCTAGTGAAACTTGACAAATATGAATGAATTTTTATTCATATTCGTATCAAATCAGAATACGTAGATGTTACTTTGTGTGTGATACGTTCATGATCACGGGTTATTTATTCGTAGATTGTGAATATAACATGATTATATTACTTATTATTTTTATTTGTTATTCAATCATTTTTTGCTTCGTATAAGCTACAGTTTTGTATTTTGTACCAGATAACATTTCTTAAATTGAACTTGCGCGAAAAATCGCGAATTGAGTACAAAAAGGGTAACTCCACTATTACTCCACCAAAACTCCACTAAAACAGTGGAGTTCATTACGACTGGGGGTGCAGACACTTTCTCTCATAAGACGTGAAAATATCGAGTTTCCTGCAGAAGGAGCAGAGATAAGAATTCCTGACAAAATAAAGACCACTAAAGTTAACAAAGCTCAGCCAGTATTAATAATTCCTTCCTTTTTTGAAAATCTGTCCCTCTGCCCTGTTTCCAACCTCAAAAGTTACATGGCCAGATCGGAAAAACTTTGACCAATTGATGTTCCTTTTTCAGTTCCAACTCATAAAAAACCCTATTAAAAAGCGAACTCTCAAACATTTGCGCGTTTTTACAACAAACCTTTAATTGATAAGGCTGCGTTCGCCAAAGCTGTACTTGGTACCTCTAAAAAATAAGAATAAAGGAATTGTCCTCAAATAAATCGCAAATCTAAATCTTCAAACAACTACAATTTGATCTTGGAGGACGAGACGACGTAATACAATTGTATGATTAAACAAACTTACCTAAGTGAAGTTCGATCATAATTGTATGAGTCGTCTCGTCCGAGAAGATCAACGCCACCCTTCTTTCAAAAACGTGTTCCTTTTCCGATTTTGTGAACCCTGTGTAGATTTGCACTTTGGAAATGAATGACGCAGGTAGGGGTGAGAGCCACTGTCGCCTGTGGAAGGAAGCAGCTGCCATCTATAGTGATGGCGCGAATTTTTGCTTTCTTCAAATTTTGCTGTGGTTAGATCGAGCAACTGACGTTACTACAATTTGATCTTCTCGGACGAGACGACTCCTACAATTATGATCGAACTTCACTCAGGTAAGTTCGTTTAATCATACAATTATATTAGGGAAAGATCGGGCTCATAGTCGTGACGTCAGGCGCAGTTCGGCTAACTTCTAGTGGTGTAAAAATATTCGATAATTATCAATATTATCGCTATCGACGATTGAATTGGCGAATATCGAAAAAATAACACTCATTGAATAGATCTCCTGTATGATTATTTCAAACTTGGTGTTTCAAGAGTTATTTCAATCATGAAGTTTCAGAACTGCACTTTGAATCAGAATTTTCGGAATTGAACTTCCAACTCGAAGTTTGGAAAGAGAACTTCAAGTTTGAAGTTCTAAAATCCAAGTACAAACTTCAAGTTTTGAAATTAGATTTTTAATTTTTACCATACAAACTGAACGTTTTACGTGAAATTTCCAGATCAAACTCCAACCTCCACTTTCGAAATTTAATTTCAAACTTGAAGTTTTACGAATTCAACTCCGAACTTGGAGTTTCGGAATTGAACTTAAAACGTCAAGTTCGAAATCAAACTACTATCTTGCAGTTTCTAACCTGAACTTAAAGTCTGAAGTTCCGTTTGTTCTATACTTAGTTATATAGAAACTTGAAGTTAGAAGTTGGATTCCAAAACTTCATGTAGGAAGTTGAATTTGGAAATTTCAGACTTCCAGATAGTTTAAATATCAATGCCGAAAATTCAAGTTTGAAGTTTGATTCCGAAACTTCGAGTGTAGAATCAACTTCCAAACTTTGAAATTCGTAGTTCAACTCGAAAACATGAAGTTGAAGTTTCAGTTTCAAAACTTTGAGTCTACTCTTTCCGATACTTTAGTTTGAAAGTTACTCTCGACAAATTTAAGTTCGGAAGTTTCGGAACCTCACCTTTGAAGTTCCATTACAAAACTTGGATTTTAAAGTGCAACTCAGAATCTCTAAATCTGAAGTTCAATTCAAAAACCTTGAGTTGAAGTCAAATTCCTGAACTCCGTGTTCAAAGTTGAATTCGTCAACTCCGAGTTCGAAGTTCTATTCTGAAACTTCGAGTTTAATATTAGCTTCCGCAACTTGAAGTTTGACATTTGATCCGGAAACTTGAAGTTGAACGTTCAGTTTCGAAACTCTAATTCCACTCTTCGATTCCGAAACTTTACTTTCAATGTTTTATTACGAAACTTTAATGTAGAACTTGAATGGAAGTTGCACAGTAGATGAATTATTGGGGAAGAGGGGGCAAAGCGGGGACATTTTGGTTGAACGATTTTTTCCGCATTTTTAACGATATATTAATGGCAGAAAACAGTGAGCACTGTATTGAGTACATGGTATTTCCTCGTAAGTAGCAGTGAGAGAGAATGATATAGAATTATTCTCAATTCTCTCCCGTTTCGTACTCATCCTCTCTTTTCCGTTTTTAGACTAAAATTAACTAGTTTTCGACTTGAAAAATATCAACAAATGATTTCATTAACTGTCATTGATCATACTCAGTAATCAAAATATGCTAATTTTGTGATTTGATTGAATATTTATAACAATGAATAATTCCAAATATTCAAATTTTTTGCGAAATTAAATGTTTGAATGATTGAATGTAATATACGATTGTCAATAACATATTTCTTTCTTTTTATATTCGAAAAATCAGTTATTTTAGTCAAAAAACGAGAAAGAAAGAATGAGTACGGAATGATAGAGAACTGAGAACGATTCGATCTCATTCTCTCTCACCGCGACTTACAAGGGTTGACACAGCAGAAAACTTTTCTTACTCCGAAAATTTGTTACGTCAAGTTATTATTTTCAGCGACTTTGGAATGTTTTTTTCCCCGATTTGCCCCTTACACGGGGCAAAGCGGGGTACTTAATAGAATCACGAAATAATTATGTTCGCCTAGTTATCTTTTTGAATCAATTATTTATGAACACTTAGTTGTTGAAAAACCATTTGTTCCATTTTTCTGAACAAAGATACAAAAATTACATCCGACAGAACATCAGTTTTTTCGCGGTTCAATTTGGTGTTGTGGTTGCTGTTTTTCTTATGGAAAATACGATTACTGATAATGAATAATCATCGACGATAAATACGATTAATACTAATATTGCTGCCTTTCGGGTAAATACGCTTGTTCACGATGAAACTAACAACGCAAAATTAGCGCGAGGCATTTTAACATAACAAACGGCATGAGAAAAGTAAAAGGTGTTCTCGAAAAGTCGAAGGTATCTTTTAGGGGACATCTGTTACCAAAATCATCACCAAATGAGGCAAGATGGATATCTAACGCTCGGTGCTCTGACTTTCCCACTTTTCCATGGTCTTTTGGGCACGAAACTAACGCTTGATAAAAAGCAATTGCGTATCCGGACGACCACAGTCTTTGGGCGTATTCCGGCGCGATTACTAAGTGAACAAAGTTGCAGACGAAACCCAACAAAGAAACTGTGCGAACTGTGAACTTGGCGAGCGTGTGTGCGTCGGTGCAGTAAGTGTAGTGTGACACGATTCGAGCGTGCGCGCGTATGTGTTCTGAGGGGCACGATGCCCAAGTTACGCTGTAGGTGCAATGCCTCAGTGCATTTTGAGGGCACTGTGCCCACGTTACGAGGAGGTGCAATGCCTCGGTGCACTTTGAGGGGCGCAATGCCCGAGTTACGAGAGATGCGTCGCCTCCTGTGAGTACAAATTGACACCATGCTGTGCTTCCACTAGTGAGAGTGGAAGTAGGGTCGTCTATACAATGGGTGAGATCGCTCTGAACCGTGAAACGTTTATGACTGTTTGTTAGGTGCATTGTATTTGTTCTGATTAGTCGTTCCATTTGCCAATCATCAATAAAGTCATTTTTACCTGCTTCCAATGCTCCCTTAATCATTACCAGTGACTTGCACTGACCTTAATTTTGAGAGTGCATAGTAAAGAGGTTTTTTCGATCAAAGAAATTCAATAGTATTATTTCGCACCACCCTCCCCGATTATAGCAATTTCGAACGCCATTCAACGAGACGAACTGCGGAGAAGTACAAGGTTATTTGTACAGTTGCTATGCGGGTCAAAGTAAGGTAATGCACTGCTTAGCGTTGTGCAGAACCCCGCTTTTCCCCCAGAACATGTTTTTCATTATGACTCGTGGAAAACACAATAATGCTTGGAAATGGAAAAAATTACACTCGTTAGAAGCGTAAGAGAGTGCCCTGGAAAACGCTACAAAACTTCTTCATTTTAAAAATAGATCAATATAATGTACTTCAACTCATGAAAAATTACAGTGATGCAACAAAACAAAAGACACTCGTCATCACAGCGACACTTCTGAATAAAAACCGATGAATAAAAGCTCGAACGTGTTTCAAAACAGAGTTACACATTTTTGTGATGCATATAGTTTTTTTTTTTTTTTTTTTTTTTTCAAAATTTGCCCGCAGAAGTGGCTTTTCGCATGCCTGAACGAGCGCAACGGAAGCAGCTCATTTACAAAGGGTATGCGAAGAGGGATAGGCTGCGTGGCGTTGTGGATATGTAAGTAGCGTTGCGGACAAATATAATGACTTTTTTGTTTGCGACGAAGTCGCAATTGAAAAAAATGATTCTATTTGTCCGCAACGTCAACTTACTTGTCCGCAACGTCATGCGCCTATTCCTTTTCGCACACCGTTCGTGAAAGAGCTGCTTGCATGCGCTTGTTCAGACAGCGAAACGCCACTTCGCGGCAACTTTCGTTGAAAGATATTAACGATACGCCGCTTTGCCCCCCCCTTTCCCTAAAATTGTATTACTCAATTACTGTATAAACTGTATTGAATGCAGATTCCTTATTCCGACATTATCGATGAATAATAATACTGGCATTTTAAAATCGACGACTTTCCTCAATAATTTACATCGCTACTAACTTCGGCGCGTTTAAAATCGCTTATCACAATCGCCTTTTTCAATAATTTTTTGAAAATGTGGGGCACTCTTAAAACTTGAAAAAAATTATGTTTGCGTCAAAAATGATGAGTAAAATCATTGATAAATAGAAATTTTGGGTGTGTATTGACCCTATTCCGCTCAAGAATAAAAAACGTTTTTTTGGTAATTAACTGTACTTCTTTATCCACTCGTCTTTTAACATGATACACAGTTCAAAATCTGATATAAGAATTTATCCGTATCATAGTATGCTGAATGTAAACTTCTGACGGACATACTATAGTACATATCCATTTTACATACACGGGAGGATCGAATGTTGGAATTCTTTCTCAAATTACGAGCGAATTTTCCGACAGCTTTGGTTGTCAACTCTTAGGAAAAAAAGGTTTAAAGTCTTCTTCTTGGCTTTTTTCTTTTTCCCCTATTTCCTCTTCAACTTTGTCACTTTCTAAATTCATTTGACAGTTTATGAAACTTTGTTCTACATCTCGATTATCCACTAATTCTCTTTCATTTTCGAAACCGATACCGTCCACTTCTGAGGTCGTGAAAATAATAATCGACTCATCAGCAATGCCACCTTCTGGTAAACAAACATCTTCCTTCGAGACTTCTGCCGGGACCTGGAAAAAATTCGTAATTCATTTCATACGAATAGTGACCAAGTTTTTGTGCGTATGGATTACTAGGCAGCGTTTTGCGCATCAATAAAGCTAAGTTTCGGTTCAAAGTTTAACCGAGAACATAGTTCAATGCTCTATTGTTAAAACAATGGTTAATAACGTTTACAAAAAGATTTCTGACAGCAAGAGGTCATTCAAGTATCACATGAAACATTTTTTGGCGTGTTCGAACCCCTCTTCCCCTCGAAACATCATAACGTTTCGCTGACCCCCTCCCAACCCGTGGGAGAAGTAAATCCAACACGTTGGAGAAGTAACTCCTTCTCCCACGGGTTAATTCACTTCTCCCACAGGTTGTTAAAGGGAACGTTTACGCAAATGTTGAGGATATTACGACTCATAAGTCACTTTAATGTTATTCTCAAATTGTTGACTTGTCATTTTTATATTGTTTTCAAACGGCAATATAGCGATTTGTGGAAAAAAACTGCGATCCATTATTTCCTCCCCTCTCAACGTGCCCCGAAATAACATATGTCTTGCCGGCGTTGGATAACAGAATATTGTGCGACTTGTGGGAAAAGGAGAATATTCTACTCGCGTGTTACTGCGCTCGCTACGCTCTTGCAGCAATGTCTCGCTCGTGGAGTCTTCCCGTTCTCTCACAAGTCGCACAATATTATATTATTCAACGCCCGCAAGAAATATGTAATTTCGGGGCCTTGCAGAAAGTAGGAGAAATAATGAATTACCGTATATACTCGAAGATAAGCCGCACCTTGATTTTGGATGCCCAAATTAGTGAAAAATCGTTTGTACTCGAACATAAGCCGCATGTCAAAAATACGTAATTCATGGTGATCGCCACCTTAATTCACATGGCTTTAACAAGCAAATCCACTAAAAACAATTTAGAAGTGCGTAGAACCTTCAAGAAATTCAACTGAGGGTAAAACCACAGACAATGTGGGCGTATTTTCCAGCACACGCCAGCATTTTGCACTATTTTGACATTTGTATCCGAATATAAGCCGCACCAGGTTTTTCAAGCTCTAAAAAACCGAAAAAGGGTGCGGTTTATATTTGAGTACATACAATACCTCATTATTGACGTACGGCATGAGATAAATACACCAACCCGTAGAAGAAGTGAGTACTTCTCTTACGGGTTGATTTACTTCTCCCACAGGTTGGTTAAGGGAACGTTTACACAAATGTCGGGAATATTGCGACTCATGAATTACTTCAATGTTGTTCTCAAAGTGTTAACTTTTTATTTTTATATTGTTTTCCAACAGCAATATAGCAATTTGTAAAAAAAAGTCGTATTTCGAACGTTAACGCCGTCTTGTTTCCAGCGATGATGGACACAAGGTGGCGGACGAGCGACTCGACATACAGTCAAACTCCCTAACCTCAACCTCAACATTTCTAAACTGTGTATCGCTGCAATGTTTCTGTTGTTTACAAAAGTGTCGAATACAATCATAATTAATAATGAAGAAAATCAAAGCGACTGATTAGTTTTCAAGTCCCTGAAGTATGTAGCAAAGCTCTAAGGGCGACTATGATTTTTTGATGATATTTTGAGGCCTAGAGGTTTCGAAATTTTAGTATTTTGGAGTTTCGAAGAATTCATATGAATTTTGGAAATTCGGAAAGTTTACAAATTAGCATCGATGTTGAATGAGAGTTCTGGATGGGTGAAGTTTTTCAAGTATTAAAACTTCCGAAGTTGCAGAAAATGTGATACAATTGAAATTGTGGAAAGTTACAGAAGTTTTTGAAGTGTGAGTGTCTTTCCTTGTCCGGAAATTTGAAATTTGTTGATAATGGTATGACGTTTCGAAATTGTGAAAAATTTCAGAGTTCGAAAAGAGGAAGTTTTCAGAAGTTCACTTTTAGAGAGTTCACAAAAAATTTTGGGTTGTGATTGAGAATCCCGAAAAAACAATTTGATGTCCGAGCGTTATTAAATTACCTCGCAGAGTTCGAACATCTCGTCTTCATCCAAATACTTGTTATTTCCATTTTCGACATTTTCTTTTTTCCGATCCGCAGGTTCTCCGTTTTTAGAGGAAACTTTTCTCCCTTGTTTTTGCAACCGCCTCCATATCGTGGTTTTCGGAACGTTGTAAGTTATTGCAGCGGCTGCTTGAGACATTTTTCCATCCAAACACGCGGACACGGCTTGTGCGAGTCTTGTTTTCTTCGATTCGTCGTTGTCATTGTTCCTTTTTCTTAAAGAAGTTATTGGTAATTTTCCTTGATTTATCAGTTTCGTTTTATCTCGAAAAAGCGTCGTTTTTGGTATCTGTTGGAATAAAAGAATCGGCATTTGAAGGAGGAACAATCAACAGGGCGTAACTCACACTTTCTCCAAAATGCGTTTT
The DNA here is from genome assembly GCA_030522785.1 of Platygaster equestris. Lineage (NCBI taxonomy): Eukaryota > Metazoa > Arthropoda > Insecta > Hymenoptera > Platygastridae > Platygaster > Platygaster equestris. The sequence continues at coordinate 4,583 of JAPYZK010002213.1, read as the reverse complement.
TTTCGCTAAAACAATTCCCTAGTAATAGGCCCTCATTTTGGTATAGATAACACACATTTATATGCACGGGAAATATTTTGTATGAATCGACGGAAAAGGAAATTCCTTATCCCCAGAGGTATCAACGATCAAAAGGGCGTAACCCCACATTAACTCTTATGAGACATTCATGTTTTACATTTCAGGCGCTGGGTTATTTCGTACATTTTCAACTTTAAGCGACATGTATGTAACGTGTCACGCGGAAAGGGACCTTATGACAATAAGCAGAATTTCACAGGGCGAGCAGTTGAAGTGAAAGGCGCCTGGGATATAGAATGTGCTCGCAGTATTTTGAAGCTTGATTGCACAAAAACTGAAGATTATACAAAAATGTGGGTTTTTCTAGAGGGAAGAGCTACTCGAAAATTATCGATAGGGACAAAAAACAGAGAATTGACAATTTTGTCATAAGGTCCCTTTCCTCGTGACGCGTCACATATGTATATGCATGCGCAAGTACTTTAACATTGTACGATCGTCGTGTTGGTGATAAATTAGTTTCGGTTTTGTTGTGTGTTGTTTTGTCGCCATTTTTTCTTCGCGCAGGCGAGTGGCGCCGTAGCAATTTTGAACAGAAACTCAACTTTTATTGCGAAAATTTGACTTCTGCACAGCAAGGCAATGTTTCTCATATCTCTAGGCACATTTTCATGTAAGATACATGTTGATTTTTACTTTAAAAGTATAATCATGGCGAAAAAACGTAGGGTGCAATACGGTGCCATACCGCGAATGTAGGTTACGACCTTTTGATTATTCACACCCTCGGGGTTACGACGTTTTGACAAATTTTACACCCATATCTCGTGAAGTTTTCAGTTTAGATTCATGTGTTCATTCAAATTCATTTAGATTTTACCGTTTTTTATGAAGAGTCACACAACCAACACCCACCAAAAATTTCGAAATTTTCGGTCAACAATTGCCAAAATGGAAACGTTTTTTCAACGTCATGTAAAATTTCAAAAATATGGGTTACGCCCTTTTTATTGTTCACCTTTCATTTATTAAAGGTCGACAAGAGACATTGATTTTATGGTGTTATACTAGGCGCTTCGCGAGCCAGTCATCTTTCGTTTCAGAAATTTTTCTCATTGTAACTAATTTTCAATTGTTTGTTATCAATTCATACTCACATAACTTTTTAAGTTATATAAAATAGTATTTGATACAAAATACAATGAAAACAGGACCGTCCTTAGGTTTTGCGGGGCCTGAGGCAAAGATTTTAGGCGGGGCCCGTCAATAAAAAGTTGTTATGAATAATGAATTGGAATTAGAAAGTTTGGAAAATATTCAGAAGCCTGAAAATGAAAAATATAGTAGTTTTAGAATTTCGTTTTGGAATTTCCAAGACTGGACATTATTGAGTATTGACATTTTCGAAGGTCTGAGAACTTTGCAATTTTTTGAGTTTTTACGTATTTTGAAGTTTTCAAGTCTAGAAATTTCGAAATTTTTGAAAATACTAGAATTTTAAAGTTTCGAAGTTGTGGAGTTTCAGAATTTTGCGATTTCGAAGAATTATGAAATTCTCAAGTTTTCGAAGTTTTTAAAATATTCGAATTGACTGAGTACATTTAAATTCAACCGGACTTTACACGTCAATATTTTATTTTTCTGTTTAACTTACTTATATCTTTCCTTAAACGATTTGACTAGACTCGTATTTTTCCTTTTTGCGAAAAAAGAAAAAATATAAAGCTTATAAATCGCTTCTCGCGATTTATAAGCATTTTAATTCAGCTTGTCAGAACCGATTTTTCAGGTTACTCGAGGACACTTTTTATTTGAAAACTTCATTACTCTATCAAAAATTGACCGTTTGCGGCGATTCTGGTTAATGGATTGAAATTTACTAGTATTACGAACAATCTTAGTTTTCGACGTGGTTGATGTAGTTCTTCACTATAACGCAGAAAGTTGTAAAAATGTTTGAAAAAAATTTTCTCAAAATGTACACTTTTTTTTTCGATGAAACTTTTTTGTGCGATAATTGCATGTTCTAACTATAAGCTGACGCCATCTCTGATAGCGAAAATTTTTATAACGTGGGATATGATTTTTCGAGGAAAAAATCGATTTTTTCGTGTGCGACTGCTCTAAGATTGATATTTCCAGCAAAAAATACTTTCTTTCTCATAGAGGTTAATTCCGGAGTCAAGTATTTCATCTAGAATTGTGAAAAAATAACGGAATAACTCTAACTATCTAACTATCGAATAAGCGTTGACTATATGTGAGAGTTTATCTATTGGTAACTTACTACTCAACACGTCTCGACTTGTTGTGGTATTTTTGATTTTATACTATTCGCAATTTTTATCGTTAGCCGTCTGAATATCATAGACAATTTTTTACAGTTTAATATAGAGGTTTTCCGAACACCGTTGATTATTGAAAGATGGCCGAATAGTAAATCGACTTACGGCTTTCCTTTGTTTCATGTTGTCCGATTTAGTGACGTTTTCGGATGCTTTTTACATTTTTCGGTAGTTATGATTCTCTGCCTTCGATTATCATCATACTTTACGAACAATTGATCGAGATATTCAATTTTCGCAAGTACGATCAAATAGAGAATTGATGTTGCCGATTTGATAGACATGAATAACTCATTTGATATGAATAACTCATTTTTGATGAAAATGTAACTTACGGCCTTTTTCCATTTTATGGCAGTCTTACGTAAGATTTCGAGGGGGGGGGGGGGGGGGGGGTTCTGAGAATCGTAAGAAATTTTATTTGGAAGAGAAATGAAATAAGTCGTCAAATCGTCTGACGACATTAATAGACGACCCTTTAGTTACATACTGTGCGGACGTGGAGTTTCCAAAAAACGAGAGAAAACATCTACGTAATTCGAATATGAATTACTGCGTGATTCATTCACAGTTCCTTTTTGAATACTCAACTACGGAATCAATTTGCAGGAAAAAAAACTTATTTTCTGCAGGGAATATGAAAAATCTTAGAACAGTCGCGTACGGAAGAATCGATTTTTTCTTCGAAAAATCATATCTCACGTTAAAAAATTTTTCGTTATCAGAGATGGTGTCTGATTATAATTATAACATGCAACTATAGCACAAAGAAGTTTCTTCGACAAAAAAATTGTGCATTTCGAGAAAACTGATATCCAAAATTTTTTTCAACTTTTTGCGTTATAGTGAAGAACTACATCAACCACTCCCCCGTGAAGTTAGCACCCTAAATTTCGAGAAAAGTTCTTGGTTCTTAAAACATAGTTCTATAGTTTTATCAAAGGTGCAATAATAGTTCTCCAGCGCGAATGTCATTCAAAAAAAAAAAAAGAAAACGAAAAAGGGGTGCTAACTTCATGCGCACCCCTTTTTCATAACTCAGCAGTTCTGAAGAAATTTTTGGATAAATATTCGATAGTTCTATAGTTCCTGACTAATAAAAACAATAGTTCTGCAAAAATGAATTCATAATCGCGAAACAAAGTTTCCATCTCGGACGGCGCATGACGTGTCGTCGCAGCTAACGCGCAAGCGCGTGAAGTACCGCATTTGCGTACAAGCAAGATGAACGAAAATTTATAGTCAGTCTGCGCTCTGATTTTTGCACTGCACCCTACTTTCTTTCGTAGTAAATGCATACTACATGCATAGTGAATGTCATAACTGTAGAGTGCAGTTGATATTATCGTTGGTTCCAGCGATGAGACGAAGTTCCGCACGTGCGAAATACCGATCTCGGGCTTCCGTGAGGAATGCTCTGATTTTTGCACTGCACCCCACATTATTTTATAGTAAATGCATAGTAGATGCACAGCAGATGTCAGAATTCTAGGGTGCAATTGAAATTATCGATAGTTCTAGCGATTAGACGGACTTCGCACGTACGAAACACCGATCTCGGGTTCCGCGAGAAGTGGTCTGATTTTTGCATTGCATCCCATATTATTTTATAGTAAATGCATAGTAGATGTCAGAACTCTGGGGTGCAATTGAAATTATCAATAGTTCCAGCGAGTAGATGGGCTTCCGCGCGTGCGAAGCACCGATATCGGGCTCCCGCGAGAAGTGCTCTGATTTTTGCACTGCACCCCACATTATTTTACAGGTAATGCATAGAAGATGAATAGTAGATGTCAGAATTCTGGGTGCTATTGAAATTATCGATAGTTCCAGCAAGTAGACGGACTTCCGCGCGTACGAAACACCGATATCGGCTTCCCGCGAGCAGTGCTCTGATTTTTGCACTGCACCCCACATGATTTCATAGTGAATGCATAGTAGATGCATAGTAGATGTCAGAACTGTGGGGTGCAGTTGGAATTATCGATAGTTCCAGCGATTAGACAGTCTTCCGCACGTGCGGAACACCGATCTCGGGCTCCGGGAGAAGTGGTCTGATTTTTGCACTGCACCTTAAATTATTTTATAGTGTGTAACGTTTCTCTTATACTTGACGTAAAAGGTTTTCAAATTTTACCGCCTTTTTTAGAAACTTCACAAGAAATACAAAGAACAATAACCGCCAAATTAAAATTTCTCTCTTTATCCAGGGATATG
>JAPYZK010002212.1:0-33499 GCA_030522785.1 Platygaster equestris | reverse complement strand
TTTGAAGTTTATTTCAAACTTCAATTGAACCAGTGTTGGTAACCGACGTCTATTCAAAACTTATTGAGTTTAGAAGTTTTTGAGAATTCTGAAAAATTGACAAGTTTCAAACAGATCTGAAATTATCGAAGTTGTTGGGGTTCGGGATTTTTTTGGGTTTGGATTTTGAGTAAGGTACAAAAAATAAATTAGTTTATTCAACGCCCGCGAGAAATGTGTAATTTCGTGGCCCTGCTGAGAGTGGATGAAATAATGGTTTACCTGATTGTTGACGTATGGCATGCGAGTGATGAACTCGTTTGCCCACTAGTGGACGAATAAGCTGTTCGCCCACGCTTATCTTAACGACCTACAGCTATTTACTCAGTCACGCTCAGTTTAGCGAGCGTTTACGCGCGGATACTGGTAACAAGATGGCGGACGAGCGGCTCGACATATATCGAAACGTCAAACTCCCCAACCCTAACCTCAAAATTAAAAAACTGTGTATTGCTGCAATGTTTTTGTTGTTGTTTACAAAATTGGCGAATATAGTCATAATCAATCCCGATGAAAATTAAAGCAACGAAAGGGATAATTAGTTTTCAACTCCCTAACGTACGTAGCAAAGCTCTAAGGGCGATTGTTGCGTCAATCAATTAGGTAACCCATTATTCCCCCCCCCTCTCATCAGGGCCGTGAAATCACATATTCGACTATTGGTCGAAAGAGGAGATTCCTCGAGCGTGGAGGAATCTCCTCTTTCTCCCACTAGTCGCACAATATACTATTATCTCCTGGATAACTAAAATTGAATACATTACACCTATACCCGTCGCATATTCATTGTCATACGTTGTTACAGTGAGATATGAACGCGGTAATAGTATATTGTGCAACTAGTGGGAGAAAGAGGAGATTCCTCGAACGTGGAGATCGCCTCACGAGCGTAGTGAGTGTGGCAGCACGCGAGTGGAATCTCCTCTTTCTCCCACTAGTCGCACAATATACTATTCATTGGTGATTATTGAAAAGTTAGAATCTTTAGGTGTCTTGACTTCATTTAGGATCAAGATTCATCGGATGTCTCACGACGGTCTAAACCCAGCTCACGTTCCCTGTTAGCGGGTGAACAATCCGACGCTTGGCGAATTCTGCTTCGCAATGATAGGAAGAGCCGACTTATGATTTTATGGTTTGAAAAATAGTTTTGATTTTTGGAAACTTTTTGAAAATGTTATATAGATTTTAATTTTGTCACCATCATGGTATTTATGATGAATATCATGAATAATGTCCATTTTCTCGGTCGATGTAGGTGATATTGTACATGATTGACTTGAAACTTTATCTAAGTATATAAAACTCGAGAGGATATATGCTCTTTCCATTCACTTCTATGAATTGAGCCATCATAAAACCTCCACCTGAAAATGACGCAACATTTTTCGAGATGCGGGCTTTAGTAACGAGCTTAATTCGAAACACATTCAATTATGGAGTATATACAAGTATCTTTATTAGATTCACTTTCGTAAACTTTTGTAAATTTGACCGAAAGTCCGAAAGTTTACGGACGTGAAACGTGAATTTCTTGTATTTTTCGTCCGAAAATCGACTAAAAATAATTGAATTATAGTCATTGATGGAGATCTTCTTCGAAAAGTTTGAATTATTTTTTTAAACTCTAAAGTTTTGGAATTTATGAAGTTTTGGGAATTTGGACGAATTTTGAAGTTTCTAAGCATTGTGAAAACTTCTAGTTTTGAAGAACTGTGTAGTTCTGAAGTTTTGGAAGTTTCGGGAATTTTGTAAGTTTTTTAAGTTTCGGAATTTCTAAGGTTTTGAAAATTTTTGGAGTTGAGAATTTTGAACGATATGAATTAAGTTATAGAATTTCAGAAGTTCTGGGAATTTCGAAAAAGTTCAAGTTTTGAATAATTGTTTATAAATTTTTAAACTCAATTGTTTCGAAATTTCTGAGGTATTGGGATTTTTAAGGGTTTGGAGATTTTAGAAGTTTTCGAATTTCGAAGTTTCGGAAGTTTCGAAACATATTTTTGAAATTTTCGAAGTTCTGAAGAACTTGGAATTTGATTTTAACATATTTTTGAATTTCGAATTTTTTACGAATTTGAATGAATTTTGACGTTTTAAATTTGTGAAGTTTCAAAGGTTTTGAAAATTCAGAATTTCTTGAACTGAAGAGTTTTTAATGATTTATAATGTTCTGAACTTTGAAAGTTCGTGGAAATTTCCAAATTTTGTGTTCTGAAGATTTTGTAATTTGAAAATCTTGTGATTTTTAAGTTTCGACATATTTGATTTTTTTTTTTTTTTTTTTTTTTTAATAAAAAATTGAAACTTATAATTTTTTAAGAGTTCTACGTAATTTTGTACTTTTAAAAAAGTATGGAACTTAGACATTTCTAAAAGTTCTGAAAATTTCGAAAGTTTTGGAATTTCGGAGTTATATGATAAATCATGATGTATTCTAAAGTTTGCTGAATTTTGGTTTTTGAATTTTTTAAGTGCTGGAAACTTGGAATTTCGTAGTTTCGCGACTCTGAAATTTCGACGAATTTGTATGAATTTCGAATGTTTAAAATAGTGAATTTTTGAAAAATTCAGATCTTTTTAAAAGCTTTTTCAAGAATTTTAAAAATGTTCAAAGTTATCAAGTTGTTAGACTTAAAATTTTGGAAGTTCTCTAAAAATTTCAAAGTTGCAGAATTTTGAACATGATAAAAGTTCTGAAGTTGCGAAGACTCGGAATTTTTGAAAGTTGATCCAAAATTTTTCGAAGTTTCGAAGAATTCAAAAGTTCTAAGCTTATATGAGTTTCGAAAATTTCAAAGCTTCCACGAATTTGGATTGATTTAGGATTTCCGAAGTTTTCGGAATTTTAAAATTTGGGAAATTTTGAAGAATTCCATAATTTCAAACTCCAAAAGTTAAAAAAAAAAATTCTCAATGTTCTGAAGTTTTGGAAATTTTGTAAGTTCTGCAGTTCTGTATAGTTTACATTTTTAAAGTTTTATAAAATTTCAAAATTTTGTAAAATGTCGAAAATTTTTTTAATTCTAAAGTAAGTCTCAGAATTCTCAAAGTTTCCGAATTTTCCAAAGTTTTGAAAAATTCAAAAATTCAGAAGCTTAAAAGTTCCAAAAATATTGAAGCCCCCGCGAATTTGAATAAATGTATCATAATTCACAAAGCATTCCGAACTTTTGAAAATGTAAAATTTCGGATATTTCAAAAATGTTGGAAATCATATTTCCTCGAGTATCGTCGCTGAAAGGTCACGGCTCCGACCCATTCGCCTCGTTATCGATGTGAACTACGAGTAAAGTTCGGTTTATCACGAGTTAGAGGCTCCAAGTTCCAACTTTAGAACCCGATCGCGCTGCGGCGTCGGACGGAGACTTCCGGACGCGTGATTAAAACTGATAGAAAAAAAAACTAGAATGGGGGAGGAGTGCCTTTTTTGCTCTCGGTTCTGGAAGAAAGCGCTCGCGCTACCGTTGCACATTTCCGTGGCTGTGAGATAAAGGAAGATAACGTGGTGTTTTTCACCAGGCTGAATCAAGTTTCGTATAACATTATTGGGCTCTTTCATACGTATCGCCATTTTTTGACTTATCTATGTTTTACGTTCCACGAAGGTGGTCTCTTTTGGATTGGATTACTGCGTGGGTTTTGATGATTTAAAATGTGCTTTTACTGATTATCATCATGGTTGATTTCTTTTTTTTTTAAGAATTTTCATTATAGTTCGTATCTTGAGATTAAGGCTGAAATTCATTTTTCGGAGTTAATATCTTGACTAAAGCAATGGCGGATCAAGGGACTATTTTTGGAGGAAGAAATTGCCCTAACTAAACATTAAAACACGTGCGAACCTAACCTCTAAAAGACTCGCTCCGTTTGAAGAGACATGAGCGTACTCACACTGGTGAAAAACCGTACCAGTGTTAAATTGACATCGATAAGGTCATGTCAGTACTCGTACTGACAAAATATTCTGTTAGTATACAGTTTCCAAACTCAAATTTTGACTCTCACACTGGCGAAAAACCATATCAGTGCGAAACGTGCAAACCTAACCTTCAAAAGACTCACTTTATCTTAAGAGACATGAGCGTACTCACAACGGCTAAAACCATATTAGTGCAAAATGTTAAAACTCAAATTTCGAAAGACTTAAGGTCATATCTTTGGTACAATCGATTCCAAAAGTTTTTATGGATTGTAATCGTTTCATATATCCATATATACCCCCTGTCTATGCATATCACAATCTACATCACAAATTTCACAATACAATTCCCCATATGAGAGCCAATGGGAGCGCGAGGTTGTGTCTGCTTATGTAACGTATCTATATACTCATTCTAGCTGACTTGTAGCTAACGCGCGGCGCTTCTAATAGCGTATTTTTTATTGCAAAATCCAGACTCGTTTTTCCAATATAATGAATATAGTGTCTTGACCCCTATACCCCCTGTGTATTTGGAGTCGACTTTGACATTAAAAATATTTGTTTTTGCAGTCAGCCAGTCGACTGAAAATTTTGCAAACATATCAAAAATACGTTCAATCACAGTTATAAAAATTTTCAGCGAAAAATTCGGAAACTCGAAAATCAAAGATACGACCTTAATCCAGTTCAAGAGACATGAACGTACTCACACTGGCAAAAAACCGCACCGTCAGTGTTGAATTGACATCAATGAAGTCATGTCAGAACACACTGTCAGAATATTTAATTAGTGTACAGTTTCCAAACCTAAATTTTCGCTCTCACACTGACGAAAAACCATATCAGTGCAAAACGTGCAAACCTAACCTTCAAGAGACTCACTTTACTGAAAAAGACATGAACGTACTCACACTGGCGAAAAACCGTACCAGTATCGAATTGACATCAATAAGGTCATGTCAGTACTCGCACTGTCAGAACATTCTTACAGTAAACAGTTTTTAAAGTCGAATTTCGACTGTTACTCGGGCAAAAAACCCTATTAGTGCAAAATATGCGAACCTAACCTCCAAAAGACTCATTCCACTTCAAGAGACATGAAGGTACTCACACTGACGAAAAACCTCACTAGTGTTGAATTAGAGGACACGTTTACCGAAGTTTACATCTTCACTGAGTTTGAAATCTTCATCCAAGTTCGTATCTTCATAAGTTCATGTTTTTAAATTCGTATCATATGGAAGCAAACATTCCGATAACATGAAGATTCAAAAAAGAAAAATGTGCAATATTCATCAATTCCATAGTTACTTCAATTTTCAAATGAATGAGTGAAGAATAGGAAACCTAGGAAAGAACCCTTTTTTCCACCTCCGCGACCGCGATGCAAGTCCTGACTCCGATAGTTCATTCGTGACGAAGTTAAACCATTTCAGCTGGCTAATCACCTTTGCGAATCGCGTGGCATTCAAATCCCGTGACTGGCTTTGAAACGCTTGCGCGGGGGTTGCGCGACCCTTCAGGCTGCTGTGCTGCATCCATTCCATTCTATAGTCGTGTGCCACTTTTACGAGGGGGTGAAAGCGCACCCCTCGCCCGGAGTGCGTGCGCTCCACCAAAACTTTCTCCAGCATCGCTCCTGCACAGATTTAGCTCTTTTCTGACGCTTCATGCTCATTTACTTCTCACAGTCCGGGATTACAATTCATCGATTGATTTTTGTTCCCCTTTTTCCGCTTTTCCGCGTTTTTCGGGGGTCTCGTTCATGCGTCACTGGACTAAATTCTGTGTCCTTGGCGGCAGGCAGAAAACCGATGATGAACAATATTTTCGTTTTTTGAGGTATTTTATTCAGTGAGAGTTTAAAATTCAGCGAAAAAGACTGAAGATATAAACTTCAGTGAAGATATAAATTCAATGAAACTCCAATGATGATATACAGATATGAACTTCAGTAAAGATATTAACTTTTGTGAAGATATAATCATCGGTGAAGATGTAAAGGTTTAAACTTGAAGATGTTAATTTCAGCGAAGATATAAATTTCAGTGAATATTGTATAAACTTCAACAGAGGTATAAATATATGACCTTGAATATATAAACTTCAGTGGAGGTATAAACTTTACCGGAAATCGATTGTATACAAATTATGTTGGTGGTGGTAATTTTCATAAACTAGTTTTTGAAGCGCCGATAATCCTGAATCGATAAGGGATGAAATATTTTGGAGCGACTCCCGACCACGAGGAAGCCCATTTAATCCACCCTTAACTACATTAAAACCCATTTGGGGCCTTCACCCCTGCATTTGCGAATCTTCTGCACCTTGAAAAGAGCGAAGAATGCGAGTGTGTGCAATCGTGCATTGTACAAAAAGGGATGAATAGGTCCAGTGGCGGATCTACGGGGGTGGTTTTTGGGGTTTGAACCCACCCTTGGAACCTCTGTTTATATAAAACGTATTTTGGCTCAGTTATAATGGTGATAGGTCGATTTTTTGTCACAGGTTACGAATTTTAACATAAATATAATGATAATAAAGTTGGAAATTATGGTTTTTGCTAATATACTTCAGACTTCTCGAAAAATTTGTTCAAGTTGAAAAATCAGAATTCAGAATTTGAAACGATGTTTTTTATTCTTACGTAGTTTGAAATATTTGTATGGCTTTGAATTAAACTTGATCGTATTTTTATTACATCAAAGATATTATATGAACTTCAATGTATGAATTTCACTGAAGTTACTTCAATGTACAAACTTCAGTGGAAATATGGAGATAATAAGAATTCTGAAGATTTGGAAATTGAAGTTTTTGAAACTTTGACATTTTTTTCGAATGTCGACGAATTTTGAAGTTCAAGAGTTGTTGAGTTTTGGAATTTTTCTAGTGCTGGAAATTTCGGAAGTTTCGAAATTTTGAAAAATTTTCAACTTTTGAAGCTTACAAGTTCCGAAATTTTGGGATTTTGGGAAGTTAGCAAAACATTAATTTTCGTTTCTTATAAAATTGTATTTTCTAGTGTGTTTTTCGCTAGTTTCTAGTTTTGTTTTTCGTTATTCTAATTACTGTTTAAAAATTAATTAGAAATTTGTAGAGTTCTGGGAATTTCGTGTGTTTTTAAGACTTTCGAAAATTTTTAAATTGTCAAAATTCACACCAGGATTTGGTAACTTTTCGGAGTATTTATTTGAGATGAAAAATTTTGCAATAATTCGGAAATTTTAGGGAATTTACGAATTGTGGAAAAATTTTTCATGGGATTTTCAAAAATTATTCCGAATTTTCATAACAAATTTTGTAAAATATTCAAAAATGAGATATTTCAAAAAATGAGTCCACGTAAAAACTTTCAGACAAAATAGACCGAAAAATCACAATTTCCATCACATACACGTAAAAACCAAATTTTTGAAAGAATTCACCTCGCACAGAAAAGTCGGTTGAATGCAGCCAAATAAACGTTTAGTAAAAATAGAGCACCATAAATTATTCATTTGACCTAATTAAATTTTGGTAAGCTGTATACCAAATTTGACTTGAGCTCAGATGATTTTTGGTCTTCGTACATATAATCGAAAAAACATTCATTTTAGCTGAAGTCAAATTTGCGACAACTAACCAAAAATTGGTACAGTCAAATATAAAATTTCTTGAGCCCTATTTTCACCAAACGTTTATTTGGCTGTACCAAATCGACTTTTGTTTGCAATACGTACTAAACGCAAAATGACCGAAAATTTGAAAATGCCTGATCGATCGACACCCTGCACAAGAATGCAATATTCACGCGAATCTTCCTGCTGCTTGATGAAAAAGTATAAAAATCTCTTTTCTCGCGTACTTTATAGGGTGTAGCGAGGATGAGGCAGGTGTCGAGCAGGAGGCGGGCGGTTGCGCGGACGGAGCGGCCAGTGGGAACGATATCGGGGATATCAGGGAAGGAAGCGGAGAATGCGATGGCGGAGGAAATATGGCCGGGAGACAAAAAGACTCCGCGGACAAAAAAGAAGAACACCGCTGTCCCCAATGCGGCTTTCTCTCCCGGAACCTGCACTTTTTGCAGCTTCACCTCGAGGACGTGCACAAGCTCCCCTACCCCGGCGACAAAAACGACCTCGCCTCACAATTCTCCCAAGTCGTAAGTTTCCTCGTATTTCATTTTCATTTAATCCCACAAGAATTTCCGGAATTTCGATGGGATTTTCAAATTCCTCATCAGATTCCACCTTCGAAAAAAATGACGCAGTTTCGGAAAAAATAGATGTATCAACGGACTTCGAAAATTTCATGTTTTGCAAATTTTTATTCAAGAATCTAAATCATTAGGTTTTGTTTTTCATTGGCACTACTAGAACGACTTGCGTTTTCTAAAGTGCCAAACCTAACCTGGAAAAGCCGATCGCGTTAAATCAGTTCACTTCGAGTTTCTAAAATGGATATCTAACCCTGTAGTACTAGTACTCACCAAGCTTGGCTCAAATGGAACCTGCTACAAACCAAAATTGCGTTTTGGATGCTTGCAGGTGAACTTCAGGTAAAACCTGGGTTCACCTGACTTGTGCAACTTAGACGACGCCATTTCTTTGTGTCGGGATACTTGCATTAATTCTCAGCGCATGCAGTTGTAGCACCGATTCTGGACTCGATAATTTCGCAAAAGGCTTGTTGTTCCTCCTGCTTGAGAGTTTTTCGTGGTTGAATTGTTATCATTTTTGTTTTGCAGTCGTGTAAGGTGTGTAGCAAGACATTTGCCAACGTTTATCGATTGCAGAGGCACATGATCAGCCATGACGAAAGCGCTGTGCTGCGAAAATTCAAATGCCCCCACTGCGAGAAAGCCTTCAAGTTCAAGCATCACCTCAAGGTATTCATTTGTTGAATCTACTTTTTTCTGCGTCTATTTTTAAGATACTCTGTCAATTTTCTCTTCGGTGTTAATGTTGGTTAAATTTAGCTATGAACTTAAGTGAAGATGTGGACTTGAGAAACTTTAGTGAAATTAGGAAGTCTGGTGGAGAAATGGACTTGATTGAAGAAATAAGGATATTTTATTATAGTCAGGAAGATGTATACTTCAGTGAAGATTAAAATATCAACCTCTGAAGATATATAAACTTTACGGAAGATTTAAATGTATAAACTTGGAGATAGAAACTTCTAGTAAAACTTAGATAAAATTATGTAAATCTTGAATTTCAGGAACATTTGCGAATTCACAGCGGCGAGAAACCATTCCAGTGCAATAACTGCGGCAAAAGGTTCTCGCACTCGGGCTCGTACTCGAGCCACATGACATCCAAAAAATGCCTGATCGTCAATCTCAAAAAATCCCGCCAGGGTAGGAACAACAACATGCCGAGCGGCGAGCGAGGCCCCAAAAAGTCTCACCAAGCCCTGCAAATGCGCCGCGAGGTCGACTTATTCGTCGCCAACAACAACACTTTTCTCCCCATTCTGCCCAAACTCTCGCCCTCGGACTACCAGTCCGACATTCACAGGGAAAGCGCCGGTAAACGTTTTTTTACGATCTATTTTTCAAACCATTCATTTTTTCACTGTTCAGATCTACACTGTCGAAAAAGTTATAAAAATTCATACACTTTTAATATTATACGGTGTATCAAACCTCCATGTCAAATTTCATAATAGCATGCATAAAAAACTTTTCATTTATGGGAATTCCATATATTGTCACATGAAATTACAGTTCATCAAAATAGCAATTGAAATTGATATACTTGCACACAAAAGTCGACTTGATACAGCCAAATAAACGTTTGGTAAAAATAGGACACACAAAATCTTTCATTTGACTGTACCAAATGTTGGTTAGCTGTACCAAATTTGATTTGAGCTAAGATGAATTTTTGTTTCCGTACATATACTCAAACAATCGTTTTAGCTCAAGTCAAATTTGGTACAGTCAAATGACAAATTTCTTGTGTCCTGTTTTTACCGGCTGTACTAAAACGACTTTCGTGTGTGCAATGATTTTAATATATAGATTTAGAAACAATGTGTACATTGTTTCTCCCGAACTTAACAAAAACGGACGATAAATCGATTTTTATACCCTAGTCCGTTTTCGCTTTTCTAGGTCTCTACGAAATGCCAACATTGTTACCTCAACCCCTTCCTTTCGGCAACTATTTCCTGCAGTCGTCTCTGAGGAAGATCCTGAACCAACTGCACACCAAACGGGTGGACGAGATGTCGGCGGAGCGTTTCGAGGTCCACCGGGAAGCGCCGAGCCCGTCGATGGTCGACTCCGAGGGCACCGAGGGCAAGGACTCCCCGGTCCCCGCGGACTCCCAGGACCTCGACGCGGTGCGCCGCATCCTGGAAACCGTCAACACTTCCGTCACCAAACAGCTCCTCGAAGCCAACGTCCGGAAACTCGCGTCCTCTCCGCCGACTGTCAAAAGGGAATTCGATGACGACTATTCCAGAGTCAGTGTCATTTTTTTCGGTTTAGATTAGTTTTGCGTGTATAATTTTTGGACCGCTATCAACAAAATAATTTTCGAGGTTAGGTTAACCTCGAAAATATAATTATGGTAGTACAGAAACTATATCACTGAAAAGTCGTTTGGTACAGCCAACCAAACATTTGGTAGATATTTAACCAACCAAAAAATTTGGTAGAGAGAACCAAATTTTCTTACCAGTGACCAAAAATGCGTTTCAGCTAAATAAAAATTTTATACAGCTAGTCAAAATTTGATACGTACAAATAAAAATATGGTTGGCTAAATATCTACCAAATGTTTGGTTGGCTGTAGCAAACCAACTTTTCTGTGATACGCAACTAACGTCGATGAGGATACAAATACGTAATCCGAAGATATGAACTTCAGTTGATTCGTATATAAAATCTCTGTAAATGTACACATATGTACACAGTATCTCACATTTCTCCAAAACTACGTCATTGTAAAATGATGTAAAAATCATGATTCGTGCATGATCGTATACAATGATGCGGCTGATCACAATATTCGTTCAATCAATATCAATCAAGTAATGGCACAATCAATCGTTATCGCATCATAATACTTTGTGAAAAGGTCATGTACATAGATTCAGAAACGATGTATTTCTGTGCCAGGATCAGGACAGTGAAATGTCCAGCGAAATGGCCCATTACCCGGATTGGCCGATGGACCATTATGACTCGCAGAACGAGGGTTTGGCCGCGAAACTGGAAAACGTCAACCGGAAGTCGTCCCTGAGACAAGCCTGCAAACGCAAGGCGGAAACCGACCTCGAGATCGTGTACACGTCGGACCCGGAGTCCGAGGAGTTCGAGGAGGCGAATAACCAGCACAGTGATGTAAGATATCCACATCAGAAGTTATGTAATTTTATTGATTTCAGGAAGCTAGTATATCGATATTGACTGATCATATCGAGATTAGGGATAGCTAAGATCATATATGTAATACTCTTATATGACCAGTGCTCCTGTTCTCGCCGTGAGCGGTTTGTTGGCCAACTAGCATGCTCGTCAGAGAGATATCTATAGATATACATTTGTAAAGACGAGTGATATATAGATATATTTCGTTTTATACGGGATAGCTGGCAGTGGGGATACGAATTCGCACCTGCGTATTAGCACACATGCCAATACGCGTATATGTTCTATCTTTTTTCAATCAGTTCAATCTGACCGTCTCAAATCGTCTGCACCGTAGATGTTGGCCAAATGACCTCTCTCTCTACTGGCCATATGGGAGTATTACATATATGGATTAGATACAACTCTTTTTTGTCAGTGTATCGATAATATTCAAATATTTCGCCATTTTCAAACCAGCAACACGGAGAAACCGGCAACAGCAGCACGATTGCTGGAAAAAGGGTTCGGGCCAGATCCCTCATCGACGACGAGCAATTGGCCGTTCTGAAGGCCTACTACGCCATCAACTCTCGACCCAAAAAAGAGGACATCATCACAATCGCGAATTGCATCAAGTTTCCGACCAGAGTTGTGCAAGTAAGTTTGTTTTTTCGATTGTCCGAAATTGAAGAGCTTAATGTCGCGAAAATACGATTTTATTCTACTTTTTTGGCTGTTGTCACTTTTTGCACGTTGTATAATACTCAGTAAATATACCCACGTCCAAAAATTTTTCCATTATCATCGTAAAATCAGATTTCACCATACAACGATTTTTTTCGGAAGGTATGGTTCCAAAATTCCCGAGCGCGCGACCGTCGCGAGTCGAAAATGCCGGCGCTGCTGCCGATCCACCATCACCAGGCGATAAACGAGCAGCCATTGGACCTCTCGAAAAAAGAGGTGCTCGCGATATCTTCAATCCGAGATAACGACGCGCCGATAAGGAGCTCGGCGTCGCCTTGCCTCCCCAAGGAGGCCAATAAAACGCCCCTGCGCGCGCCCCCGGAAACCGATGACCACGACGATTCTCCGCTCGTCATAGACGAGGACAATTCCCATGAACCCGCGGCAGTCAACGCGAGGCGCCCTGATTTTCCCGTCGATGTTCCCTCAAAGGTGAACACTAATTTCGGGAAATCAAAATTTTAATCTCTAAATACCGAAACCAGAAATAATAAAATTTCGAAGAGATGTAATTTAGAAGTAACAAAATCCACTACTTATAATAAAATTAAAGGATTCGACTCCAAAAATCCACAAAATCTCATGTTGGAGTTCAAAAGAAAAGGGAAGACAATTTTCGGTAAATTTATAAAAATGTATCATAAATTTTCCATCCAAAACAAATTTCAATCTGATTGGAAATTTAACAAAACCTTACTGTAACCATTTTTTTTTCAAATTGCCATATCTATTTATATCCCACATTATCCACAGTGCTCGCAGGCCCAAGTAAAAATCGAAAACGACGTTACAACGAGTCGGATAGACATTCCTACAACCACGGAGACTGAACAAGAAGGCCTCTATTTTTGTGATCAGTGCGACAAAACGTTCTCCAAGCACAGTTCTCTCACGAGGCACAAATACGAACATTCCGGTGAGTACGCAAAACACGCAAACAATTTTCTTTAGAACAGAAATGTCCCAAATTCAGGACACTTCTTTCCAAGTTCCTTGGTAACCGTCGAAAAATGATCGTTTCCCTTCAGGACAAAGACCCTACAAGTGCCAGGAGTGTCCGAAGGCGTTCAAGCACAAACACCACTTGACCGAGCACAAGCGACTGCACAGCGGCGAAAAGCCCTTCCAATGTTCCAAGTGCCTCAAGCGCTTTTCCCATTCCGGCTCCTACAGCCAGCACATGAACCATCGCTATTCCTACTGCAAGCCCTACAGAGAATAAGACACAGCCGATCTTACGTGCACTTCCGCCCAAACATCCAACACCGCTGCAGGGACGACGACCAAACCCGCGTTACTTCCGAAAAACTGTTACACGAACAAAGTTGCACACTGACAGGCAGACACACAAAAAGCAGTGTTGCCAGGTTTCCGGAACGCTGGGTAGTACGTCACAGCGGTACAACGTCAATGCGGTACACGGGCAAAAACAACCGAACTGAAAAGTTTAAATAGATGGATTTTGAAATAAAAGATGGCGCCATGTATTTAAAAGGTTTCCATTTTGAGCTCGTTGATTTCGATTTCAATATTTCATTACGTTTTCAATTTTTTAAATTTTGAAATAAATTGATGGAATTTAAACTGTAGAGTCCATGATTTTTATGACTTGAGTTTCAATAAGTTTCTGATTTCTAAAATTTTCAAACTAAAATGATAAATATGTATTGTTAATTTTATCAATTTTGGGATTCGACTTGTATGATTTTACAAATTTGTAAATCTAAAGAATTGATTGATTATTATTGCTTCCAGAAGTTTCAAAACTTGATTTGTTGAATTCAGGAATTTTTTCTAGAATCAAAATATCCCGATTCTTGAATTTGTTCGCTGCAATTCAGAAATTTCCACTAAGTTTCGAATTTTTGAAATTCTGAAATATGACATTCGAAATCTAAAAGTTCACGTATTTTGAAATTGAATGTATAAAAATTGTAAAGTTTTTAATAATTTTTATATTCGACTTATATAAGATCACAAATGTGTGTATTTTGTGGTTTTGTTTATTTCAGAAATATTAAAACTTAATTTGTCGCGTATGCAATTTCTTCTGGAGTTATCGTACCCGGATTTTTAAATTCGTCAATTTTCATTTTTTTTAAATTAACAAATTCGCAAAATACACAAATTCGTTATTTTATGCAAGTCGAATTAAAAAACTTATAAAAATCAGCAATATTTATCAATTATGTTTGACAATTTCAGTAATCAGAAACTTACTGAAACCCAAGTCAGAAAAATCATGGACTCTAAAATAAAAAATTTTAAAAATTTATTTCAAAATTAAAAAAATTGAGAACGTAATGGGATATTGAAACCGAAATCAACGAGCTCAAAATGAGGATATTGCAAAAGCATGGCGCCATCTTTTATTTCAAAATTCATTTATCTACATTTTTCAGTTCGGTTGTTTTTTCCCGTGTACCGCATTGACGTACCACCAACGCTGTTATTACACGCCACCTATGATATTACGGTACCATTATGCAGTTCTATGACTATCTTAATCGTGGTTAAGGGCACATCGGTTTGAAGTGTTTCGCGCTACTTTTTCCTACTGGCTCTTGGGTTAAAATGTAGCTTCATCGCTTCAGCTTCGTCATCGTCACTGAACACGGAATTCAGATACGATTTAATGGCTGTTGAACCCAACCGAACCTCGATGACGTAACGCGCGGTAAGTGAGGCTTTTTCTGCGCACGAATTCGTGCGCGGACTTCATTAATACAAAATTAATCTTACACAAGCTGAAATTGCGATACAACTACCGATGTTACACCTGGCAACACTGTTGAAAACCAAAAAAAATTCACACCTCAAGAAAAAAGACAACGCGTGACATCACATTCCTGGTGAATCTGAGTCTTATAAAACACGCCCTAGGGCAATAAATGGCCGTTTATTGGGTAAAATGGTGCATTATGATCTTAGGGAGGAAAAGTGCGGGCGTGTGTCGCACTTTTCTTCCCTAGGTGCATAATACAGCATTAAACGTTTTTGTAAAAATTTCCACGAAATTTTATAAGAGTCAGAGTCACTAGGGCAGCAAAGGGGACTTTAAAACACGTTACGGTGATCACGTAATGGTACCAAAAATGCATAATGCAATAATTCTATTATACATAATATTTTATTATTTTTATTAACGAAATGCATATATTATATATATTATATAAAAATAGATAAACATTTATATATAAAAAAAATATTCTATATACGCGATAACGGACGACAATAACGACGATGGAACTAATTGATGTACAAATTTGTTGGCCAACTTTCGCTGGGTAACGCGCGATCGAGGGGGGATAAGAATTAAGACGAATTTTCCATTTTCCTCTGGTGCTTTTTCCACTTTTTCCGATCGGTTGACATCTTTGGCCTGTTACTTACGTTTTCGACACTTTTTCGGTTTTTCACTTACATTTTTTTGCATTTTTGTACGCGCTTTGTAATTTTAGACAGATAATTTTGACGAAAACGAGGCATTTCCAAACTTGTATTTTAAGTGGGTGGGACGAGTGGAAAATTGATGTTTCAGTTTTTTTTTTTTTTTTTGCGGAAGATAATTGAACATTTTGAGCTTGTACTTTTGTAGATTTTTAGATAAGAATATTTTGTCTTATTTTGTTGGTATTTTTCTTAAGTTTGCCGTTCGATTTTATTTCGATGACTCGATTTTTTAGAGCGAGTAGTGAATTACTTTCGTTGAGTTTTAGCTTGGTTTTTCGTGCTTGTTTTGAGGAGTTGTTTTTTGAGAATTAAAATTTCAATGTTGGTTTTTTGAAATCTTTGATTGTGAGTTCGAGTTCATCTGATGATTCAATTTTTACTTTTCTCTCTGTCATTCAAAATTACTGATAAATGAACGACGAACGATAAATATGTGATAAATTAATGCAATCAATCACGAAAATTACATCCATTTATAATTTTCAAAAATAAACTTGAATTTCTATCAGAACCATTTGAAAATGCGAAAAAATAACAAAACGGCGAACTCCTCAATTCATTCGAATTTTTTTTTTTCTATATTTAGTGAATTGATACCCGTTCCTTCGACTGACTGAAAAATTTTAACTGAAAAAGCTTACAATTTCATCTCGCGTGTACTTATACAACGTAAACCAAAAATGACGGAAATAATTGAATAATTAATTGATTATTCAGCGAATTAAGTGATTATTTTCGTACATTTTCAAATATAGTTATGTCAGGACCAGAAAAATTTCCCAATCGCAACGCACATTCCGATGGAAAAAGACGTTTTTTCTCTAGTTTATTCATTTTCGATAAATTCGTTGAAAATACTGTATATAAGTCGAGTGGGGCGTGAATTAACTGTCAAAAATTATTAATATTATTGTTTACGAAACCTATTCTTCTTTTATTTCCGAAAACTAACAAAAAAAGACAATAAAGTGGGTCTATAAAATATATCTGGCCGAGTCCGACGTTTATGCGAAGATTTTTCGTTATTCTTTCGGATTTGATATGAAAATTAAATTTCTGCAGTGTTTTCGGAAAAATTCTTATTTTTGAGATAATTTAAAGAATTAGCGATATCACGTAAATTTCGACGATTTCTGAATTTTAAAAAACGTTTTGATTCTTTCAAAAATTTAGAGAATTGTAGAATTTTTTAAGAATCACACATTTTCTAGAATTTTGCAGAAATTTTAGATTTTGTAGATACGGGAAAAATTCAAAAATTTTCCGACATTTTCTCGATTTTTGGTAAGCACTGAAATTTTTGAAAATTTTCGGGAAAAGACCTAATTTTAGAGAACATTCGAACAATTTGAAGTTTTTTCAAAACTGTAGCAATTTCCAAACTTCGAAAAAAAATTTTATTTTCAAAAATTAAAACTCTATAATATTATTATCCTTTGAAAATTTTTGCAATTTTGAATAAAAATCGAAATACCCAACATTTTACAAAAAAGTAAATGTTCCAACAATTTGAAAAATTCACAATTATTTATTCCGAATTTGAACAATTGCTCAACTATAAAAAATAATTATAACGAAATTCAATTTCAAACGATTTTACGCAACCAAAACTTCGCATAAACGTCGCATACAAACCCCCGTTTCCCTTTTTAATTTCCGAAAACGAACAAAATAGGACAATAAAGTAGCTTATTCAAGTCGCGCCCCGCAAAAAAGGCTGATAACGCGATTAATACGTGTTATCACCAAAAACTACGAGGGAAAGGAAAAAAGATGATACGTATACGGTGTAAAAATATTCACAGTAATTGCTTACGTTCACATAGTTCCAGGAAACACCGAAGTAGAAAATCTTGCCAATTTACCTTTCAAGTTTACAATAAAATTTTTCATGTATTCGATTAGTGATTGAAGGTAAAATGGTAAAGTGCAATGTTTACCTAAAATATACGAGAAAGAACAAAAAATGCTTCCAAAATACGATTTTTATGACTTTGTTCGTTCAAAGGCATACAGTAAAACTCTTTAAACTGTCCATTTCCGTATTCCCTACAGATTAACAACGATAATTCGATTTCAATAGAATGGGACAATATAAAAGAGAACACAGACAGAGTGAACAGTTTGAGGAGTTTCACTGTACAGGAACTTTAGGGATTTTAGGATATACGATATATATATATAGATTATACTGATTCTATAGCTTAGGAAATTATAATACTCGAGAGTGTATTTTATAAAGGTTATTTCAATACTTTTATTTATACGAAGTGATAAGTGATATTGTTATCGATAATAAAACACAAAGTGGATGATTATGTAAATAAAGCGATAAGCGCGTTTATGGGATTCGGTTTTTTCGCGACAGGCATCGTTTTTCTTTTCCACAGCACAAACTGCACACATAATACTCATTTATATTAGTGTTAACACTTAAGAGGTATATTTTTGTATAATTGTAAATTGTAATTCGATCTTAGAGGGGATAGAATATCGTATTGATGTGGTTGCTCGCGGGTCAAGTTTCCTTTTGCGGATTTCCGAGTATTCGCTTTTGTTACCGAACCTTCAGATTTCAGAAAAACCTTAGGAGATTTAATTAATTTCTTATAAGATTCTTGTTCTCTTCTGATAAATGACTTATGATCCTTTCTTAAAAATCATTATATTCAGTGAACTATGTGAGATATCGAAAATCGGATTTCGGTGGCGCCATTACTGAGCAATCTGGATTCGAATGAGCCACAATTGTTTTTTTTTTAGACTGATTTCGCGGATTTCTCAAATTATCTGGAATCAGTCTCTATAAAAAAAAATTTAACGATATTAAAATCTGTTTAAATTGTTGGAATTTTGTGCGGTTCAGAGTTACGAGCGTATATTTCAGAAACACGCTTTTTTGAACATTTTTTGAAATGCAGAAAAGTTATGGTGAATTTTCGATGTTTTTGATGCACTGTCAAAAATGGGAATTAGATTATTTTGGGAAAAAAGGGGGAGGAAACGATTACAAAATACGATGATGAAAAGCAACGATATAAGCACCGCACGATGCCTTCCGTGAACGACCGAACTTGTCTAGTTGCCAAAATAAGGGGGATAAAGTGATGACTCAGTCGAGTTTATTTTTTTCAAACCACGGAGCAAGTTGAATAATACTTCCAACAGTTTCGAATAGCTTTTTAACCAAAGGTCACTTTATGATCATATTTTTTGAATTGACAGCGTAATGTTCGAAATATTCTACAATTTTTCGATCCGTCATATTTTCGATAATCATCAAAATTTCATAATTTTTCAAAATTCGCATTTTTGGAATATTCATTGATCTCGAAACTTTTCCAGTCGCAAAATTAATTAACTCTGTTATCATTTCGTATTATCTGAATTTACAATTTTCTAATCGACTGTATTTTTAATATTTCTTCAATTTTTTTCAATGTTCTATTGCCTTGTAGTCGCAAATTCCACGTGTTTATTTAATCCACGTAAATTATTCGAAAAATCTTGAATTTCTTTTCAGTCCTCAATATCCCTTCAAATTTCCAAGATTTTCAGCTAGTTTGAAAGTTTTTGTTTAGCTTTACTCGAAAAGTCCTTGCTGCGCGAGTTTGGATGCTCGAAATTCAACTGGTTACGCTATCGAGCTTTCCATGACTATAATTACGAATTGAGTACCACTGTGTACTATAATGCATTGTACATAGTATTCGATACCATTCGATCCGCTGACAATAATGAACCGTTTCCTTCAGAGACTAGAGCGTAACTCGAACTTTACGTGCGAGATTTATACTACAAAATAAACTGAAATGGTTGCAATAAAAAACGTTACAGTGAATCGTAATACAATACGTACTCAAGGCCAGGTGTTGTATATATTTGAAGATCTAGGTCAAATCTAGTTCAGTTTTTGTCGATATTATGTACTTTTTTTCACTACTGATGCATTTCTGTAACACTCGATCCAATTTTACTAAAGGTTTTTCCCATCTTGGATTGTACACGTGTTTTCAGAAAAGTTTAAAAATGTACAAAATTTTTTTAGAATTTTCGGAGCATCAAAATAAATCGAATTGTAAAAATCTGAAAATTCCGAGTATTCACCGAATTTTAAAATAATATATTCTTTGTTTTCGGCATCAGCGAAATTTTAAGTTTTTTGTAAAATATTTGAAAATTATTTTCTATTGTCAAAAACGCTCTGAAAATTGATTTTGAACAACTTTACGTAATCAAACCGTTTCACGAAATTTGCGAAGATTTCGATTTGAAAACTCAGTAATTTGTATATTCTACAAAAATTCGAAAAATTGTGTCCTTTCAAAATTTTTTCATAAAAAGTTATAAACTTAAAAATACCAAAAAAACTATACAATTCAAAATAGGAAAAGCTCAACTATATTGTACGACTGGTCACTAGTTTTGAAAAAAGCTCAGATCGGTTCAAAATCGATACAAATCACTTTCAGTAAATCAAATGACCTTCGGCTCCAATGCATGAAGGCTAATTTTAAAACAATGCTAAGTTTTCCAAAAATGTTCCATTTGAATTCAAAGATCTATTAAAAACTCCAAAATTTATTCAGATCCGAGCTTTTTTCTCCCAACGATAAAATAATGTTGCGACAAATTGTTACATTGTGGATTTGAAAATATTGTATCGTGAAAAAGTTCCATCCATAATGAGTAAATTGATAAATGAAAGAAACATGATATGAATATTGCTGAATATATACAAATGAATATATTATATATATATAGTTAGGCCGATTTTCTCGCCGGTTCGTGCCTTTTCTGTGCAGTTTTTGGCAACCGACATAGCGCTATGTATATGCAAATATTATGTATGTGGGATATATGCATACGCGGAGACGAGAAATATACCCTAGAAGACATTTTTACGTTAACAGTTATTCACGTAATTTTTACGTAAACTCGATGTAAACTTTATGTAAGCAGTTTATTCATAAATTCCAGAAAAACAGTTTACATGAACTTTATGTGTAAACAGTTGATGTAAACTGTGTATGCAACAATATTTACACGATATTTGCAAAGTGTTTGCGTAAACATGTCTACTAGGGCGCGAAATTATAAGAAATGACGATACTAAGCATGCGTTTGTGTCATGAATCCTAAGAGGTCTTGCGCACTATTTTATAGGTTTTATTATATTTTACCGGGAGCGGCGCGTTACATGTATAAGTTTTGTCATGATGTAACTATGATTTGTGCATTTCAGGAAATTTGTAATTTTTGTGTTACCAAACGAAAGGACTAAATAATAATCGGAAAAGCGGGTTTTTCTTTTTTAACCCGTTTCCTGTTTTTACTGATCGAACGTGGCCGGTAATTAGGTAGGTCAACTTTTTCTTCACACTATTCTTCTATAACAAGGGAATTCGATTCCTATGGCACGGAAACTTCCGTAAATATCTCTACACCGCGCCTTAATAATTCAAATTTCCGAAGTTCTGATTTTTTGATTCACTATCGAAAATCTAACCTACTCACACTAGCAGAAAACCCTTTCAGTGTAAAGTTTGCATAAAGGGTGTGTTCTAAAAGTTGGTTGAGTCAACTTAATCGACATTTGGAACGCACCCAAAGAGTTTCGATGGGTCATATAAATGCTTAAAAAATCACTTCCTGCTCACACTGGCGAAAAACCGTACCAGCCTAGAGATAATTTCAGTCAACCTTTCCTGACTTTTCCATTTGAAAATTCATGTTCACACTCACACCGGCGGAAAACCGTACCAGTGTGAAATTCACGAAAATCGTTTTAATGACTATATTTGATATGATATTATATATGTACATACTCACTCTGTATATGTACGTACTCACACTGGCGGAAAACCCTTCGGGTGTAAAGTTTGCAAAAAGAGTTTGGAACAACCATTCTGTTCAAAAATCCATTTTCGCACTCACACTAGGGAAAAACTATCGTGTCTCATCGTAAAGTTAGCAAAAATAGTTCCAATGACGTATGTATTGCGTATAACGTTGCATGTGCATATTCACACTGGCAGAAAACCTTTACTCCGTGATGTTTGTAAAGAGAGTTCGCAAAAAATTTTCATTTCCTTTTTTTACGTTACTAACATTCTATTTATTAATTTGATAATGTATCATTGCTTACGAATACAATTTTAACATTTGACTTTTTAAGCTCTGGCAAAGGTGGCATACAATTTGATGCCATTTTGGTCTCACTTCGATCCAACTTTGATCCGGTCTATTTTATACCCCGAGGATAAGTTTAATCATGTAATTTAGCCGTTCCACGGTCTAAATATACCTGAAATATGACGTACTCAGCAATTTTGGAATTTTCAGCTGTAAAATAGAGAATTTTCGGAATAATTTTTTCATGTGTCCATGGTAGTGTCGGTAAGACTTCTTTACCGACACTGTCACGGACGCATAAAAAAATGATATCGAAAATTCTTTATTTCAAAACTATATATTGCAAAATTGATGAGTGCGTCATATTTCAAGTATATCAAGACCGTGGAATGGCTTAATTACATAATTATCCTTATCCTCAAGGCATAAAATGGACGGAATCAAAGTAGGACCGTAGTTAGATCGAATTCAGTCCAAAGTTCATCAAATTTGATGCCACTACCTTTGCCAGGAAGTCTATTGTTCAAAAGTATTTCGTATAATCGCGTTCGTTGAAAGTGTTCCGCATCTCCGAAGAAAAATACAAATTCATTTTTCAGCATTTATTTATTCGCCAAATTTTCGCTGAAAAAAATGTTGATACGTCAATAAAAAAGTACAAATATTCACAATAAAAAACCATAAGATACAAGCAAATATAAATGTGACCTAGAATAAAGAAATGAACCTTACGACCGAAATAATGAGCCTTAAGTTAAGACCAATTTGTTGTTTCATATTGAGAGAATGTTATATAAAACTAATTATTCTCAAAAAATTGTTTATGGTCCTGAGGTTATTTACTTTATTTCAAGTCACTACTGTATTAAATCAATAATATCGATACAAATAATATCAGTATTGATTATAATATCATTATAAATTTGACTAGATACAACGGCGAGTTATTGATAATTTTTCGTTGCAAAAACACTCGCTGTTTTATTTGTTATCAATAACGATGATATGAGCGATAGTCCCTTAACAATGTGACTTTATATCGTTTATCATTAATAATATATTGTGGACTTGGTTTCATATACGATTCGTGTTTTACGCTTGCAATATTTTCAGAGTATATATTTACGGATGTCAATTATGTGCAAAGTCATGCAAGTAATACGATATCACACGGCGCACATATTCATTTTAGGCTGTACACATTTATCAATTCATTGGTTTTACATGCAAGAAACGATATAAATTTTTTATCATACATAAAAATTCCTTTAATAAGATTATCAGACAATTTACAAATCATCGTTGCTCACGTTTATATTCAAGCGAATTCACTATCGGAACTACTGAGCTTATTCGACCCCGAAAATATATTCGCGTTGCATGGTAATCCTTTTTACCATTAATACAAAGTTATCCCTTAAAAACTATACATAATAAATGATCATTTTTTATGCTATACTCGTGCACTGGCATTTCATGAATTAGAAAAATTATAAAAATTCCTAAAATGACGATAATGTAATGTTTTTCGCATCATACTAAAACAAACAAATAGAAAATTTCGTGGTGGATTTTTCCGGAGTATGCGCAAAATGTTTTCGAAAAAATTCTACATCTATCACTGAGCAATGAAATGAAAAATTTCCCATCGTGGTAGGGTATTGTGGAAGCTCTGTCTATGTTTTTTTCACTTGTTTGTCCAGTTACGAAAACGGCGTATTTCGTACTCGCCGTTCGTTTTCTTTAATTACTAATCTCATCACTTACAGCTCGATGTTTCTCACGGTTCTGTATGAAAAACATATTCACCCTCAAACCACAAGTTACTTCGCGGAGTACGAAAAGTTTCGTGTGGGAAATTGAGAATAATTTATTTTCCAAGGAGAACTGTGCTTTATTCTTGGAAATAAAATAATTGTCTTCGAGCTTGGTACTTCGTGATTTCCATGATCCTCGAATTTTTTTAAAACGGCTTCGAAAACAGCCGTTTGTTATTGACGAAAGTTGGAATCGATGAAATATGCCAATATGTGAATATAATAGAGGAAGTATGTCATACATTCGGGAAAAAAAGCTGGAATTTAGTATAAAGATTATTGTTTGTATTTAACATTTTCAATCAAACAAATTATAACTTCATCTCAGGAATTTTCTGAAATGTAGATATTATTTTGAATTTGACAAGTTACAACTTTCGAACATTAAATCTTGAAACAGAAAATTTCGATCACTTCTGAATTGAAGCGCAGTATGGTATATTTCGTCAAATTGATCTTTCACCATCAACAAACATTCATTTTCGGAGCTGTTTTTTACATCGAAAGTTGGCCCATTGCAGATCATGAACATTTCCGCATGGTGTGCGAAATTCGGCGGAAGTTGAATAAAATGTTAAACTCTCGATCCTTAATAATTACAAAATGGCCTTAAAAGCCCGGGCCTCCCTTATACTTACTCAAAATTGAAGCATTTGCATATAAAAAAAGTTCTACGAGAGTTTATCATTTTAATTTATTTTACTCGCCTCGACACGATAATTATTAATACTTTCGCGTTTGACATTCGCAATCAGACGGCTGCAGCCAATTTTATACATATTCATACGTATTGCTCTATTTAACGTATAATTTCATACATTTTTCCGATCAAATAATAAACCCGGTAGGGATGGGAAATAATCGATAACTATCGATGGTTTTTGGCCTTAACGATAAAATATCGATAACGTTATTGGTTAAGTCTAGAGTTCTTATAAATAGAGAGTTTGGCCATCCTGGCGCAAATGTTTGATTGGCTACCTCTAAAGCTGGATCCAAAATGGCGACCTCTATAGGAAGCAAATGTATACACAGACGAGTGTATGCATGTGTACAGCCGCCATTTTGGACCCAGCGATGCATGTATACACCAACACATTCATAGATAGCCGAACTCTCTATTTATAGGAACTCTAGTTAAGTCATGAAAACGGCACCACAGAGAAAAAATGATTTTGTGATTGAACTGACAAATGAATTTTATATTGGTGGCAGCAGATGCACAAACACGTCTTTTTTGTGATTGTAATGATCGTGATCTTTTGTTGTTTTGACAGTCACGAGTAAATAAAAGACAACAAAATATTTCGTTTCATTTGGATTCTTTCGGCAACAAAATTGGAATCAATATGTGAAAATGTGAAAAAAATTACTAAATACAGAAAAATTCGAGTAAACTGCATAATTTCGATTTCTCACTTGGCGCTATGGAGAGGGAAATTAACAATGTTTTTCGACAGTTTTCGTTACCAATTTTTCCCAGCCCTAAACCGAAACTAGAATCAATAACGTTTGCATTTATTTTTAGTTTCCTATCAAAAATTTTCCGTTAGTCAAAAATGACCGAGAAATTCGTTGCTTTGGATTTTTTGGATCACATCTAGCAATTTTCCATTTTTGCACTTACTCTAATGGACGTGAAAATTTCCCACAAATATTCCAAGACTTCCGAAACAACAATTAATAACTTGCTTGAAGAAATGTTTTCATGCAAAGAAATTTATGAACTAAAAGTTGAGGAGTTTGGAGTTTTTTTTTTTTAAGTCCAAGAGTTTGTTATCAAAACTATCCTCCCCAAATTAAGATGCATCATCAGTCATAAATTACATAATATCTGTTCCTGATGATCTCCGACATGAATACTAGAATAACATACAGTCTTGTTTACCTTTACGAATTATATCTAAAATGGCAGTGATTACCGGCAATCGCAACCTGCGTATATTCACGCGGATCGTGGAATCCTTTGTAGGCGATGTATACTATATTTATAATATTTGCAGTCTAACATTACCATATAGTCTGATATATATGATATATATATAACTTCACACCTCATACGTCACTTAATCCAGCTTACAATTAATCGAAGAGTAAAAATTTACGCTCTTTCACAACTCATCGATCGTACTGGGAAAGTGTCGAAATAATCATTCGTGACTTACAACAAATAAATACAATAAATATTTCCTTCCCAAAAAACCAAGGAAAGCTTTAAAGACAACTGTCAACGACGATTTCGCTAATTTTGGTGACGACGTCATCGAAAGTCGGTCTTTCGCGGGGATCATTGGACCAGCAGAGAGTCTGCAGTTCTTGCAAACCTGGCGGCGCCGCTTTGTGGGGTTTCCAAGCCAAGGTTTTGGCTTTGATTTGGGCCAGGACCGAGTCGTCGTTCATTTTGCTGAACGGCATTTCACCCTGGTGGAAAATTTCCCAAAGCAGACACGCGTACGAGTAAACGTCGCTTTTCGTCGAATACTCGTCTTCGAAGACGACTTCATAGGGGAGCCATCGGAGGGGAATCACTTGATTACGCTGTTTGGCGTATTCTTGTTGATAGGGCTCTTTGCTCATGCAGAGTAGGGAAATTTTAAGGCTCAGGCTGCTCGAGATGAGGCAATTTCGGGCCGCCACGTCCTTGTGCACGAGGCGATGGTCGGCCAGGTGCTTGAGACCGCGGGCGGCTTGATTCGCTAGGGACACTATTTGGGCGACCGACAGTTGCGGCGGGCGCTTCTTCGATTCGTGGCTCGGACTCGATGAAGTCGACTGTTTTTCGAACAAAAAGAGTAAAAAGAGTACTTGTTCCAAGTTTCTTCGATCTATTTCTGTTTGCTCGGATTTTTGTTTACGCAAACCTTATGTAAACTTTACGTAAACATGTGCATATCACACTGATGTCAATCTTCTCGACATTTGCTACTGAATAGAAAATATCTGGGAGTGTACTCACTTTTTCTGCCGAGTTCTCTTTTCGCGATGCGAGCAGGAACTTTTTCAAGTCTCCCCAATCCGTGTACTCGATGATCATGTAATCAGGCTCTTCGTCGCGACACAGTCCGATAAGCCGAGCAACGTTTTCGTGATTGAGCTTGTGCAGCAAGTCCAAATGTCTCTTGAATTCTTGAAGACAAGTTTCGTCTTTCGTTTTTGTCAAACTCTTAACCATGACCAACGACTCTTTTTCCCCGTCGATTTGAAATTTCGACGTGAAGATATCGCCGAATTCTCCTCGTCCCAGAGGCTTGAGTTCACGCAAACACGTGCGCGGGACAGCGAGTTTGTCGTAACCGGATTTGGATTTTTTCGAGTGATTGCTGCCCTGACTTTGTGCTGTGTCTGCACTGTCGCTTTTGTGCGATTCTCGGTGCTCTTTTTTCTTGGCGGAGTTTTGTTTCAAGTTCGTTTCTTTGAGCTCGGTTTGTTCTTCTTGGACTTCGCCGTTTTCCAATTTTTCTGTGAAAAATTTACGAATGAATGCATGTATTTTAAACCGCGATGGATATTTTTCACTTCATTTTTATCTTGATTCGTCATTAAAATAGATCTGAATTGCTGCATTCACTTTTATAGCATATTTATGGCAATCGAAGTGTTGAGATAAATTAATTTGAACTGTTTGTTTTTTGTATTTGAAACGCCCGCCATTCTGTACTTGGGGACGCGCGCCTCTAGCGGCGTTCCGATGAAGCCTATCTGTCGTCTGCTATTTTGTGAAACATAACCTTACTTTTATGTACCGTTCCCGTTCTACAGTCTTCCCCTAGTTTGTAATAAATCCTACTTTTATTCATTTATCCCGACGTTTATTTATTGCTCGCCCTGTAATCTCCACACAAAGTAATTTGGAACATAAAATTATCATATAAGAACTCATATAGATGTTATAGAACTCATATATTGTCTCTCTACGTCAATCAATCTGGATGAAGGCATTGATTGACTAGTGCTTTTTTCCCTTACTGAACTTCTACAAAGTAGTAATATGTTTATTATGCCTAAAATATGATTTTAACGTTCGTTTACCTTCCCCTTGTTCCTGCAAATAGCGTTGCTTTCTCCGACGACGTCGATAACGACAATACAACATGAGTCCCACGACAAGAAACATGTATGCTGCAGCAGCACTCAGAGTAATCGTCACCGTTTTCGTCATCATCGAGCCATCATCCGCGTTGTCCAAATCCATATCTGATCGATAATTATCGATCGCTGAAGAACATCGATATTTCATTGTAGTCGAAAGAAAAAATACAATTATATTTTTGTCATACTTCCTCTTAAACGAAACAATTGTTCGCTACCTTTAACATCAAGTTGGATTTCTTGTCTTTTCAGGCCTCCACTGTTTCCGGCAGTGCATCCATATTTCCCTTGATCGCTCAGGTAAACCTCTTTGATGTACAGACTCCCGTTGGAAAGTAACTCGAATCGAGGATTGTTGAAATTGTTCATACGAGAATCTTTATCCCAGTGAATGGTTGGCTTAGGATCACCTTCGGCGGCACAATGCAGCATCACCGGAAATCCCTCGACCGCCTCGGTCGGATTTTGCGGTTGTATCGTGAACTTTGGCGAAACTGGGTAAAGTTCAAATGATACATTATGAAGACTTCTAAGGATTCTATAAATAAGGCGAGAGACATTATTATAATACAATCCTTTTCTTTTTGACGTTGGTGAGTTTTAACCAAAAGTTTAAGTTAGGGTAGGATTTATTTACATAATATGTATAATATGTATGTATAATTGTCGGACGCGATGTCGATACCATCATCTCACTTCGTCAATGAATTTGCTTTTTCTTTTTTATGTCTCTTTGATGTTGTATTTCTGTAACTTCTGACTTATCATTCCTTTAGGTTACTTCAGTGCATCGATTTCTCTTATATATATTGTATACAGTGTAATATTGGAAAACCCGCGGATTTTCGAATAAATTGTTTGAATAAATAATATAACTTACAAAAGAAAAGAAAGAAAAACAACAAACAAAGTAACTAAATCACCCCATTAAAAATCAAATAACTTCCGACACCACGCACCCCCCGGAAACATCGATATAAACCCCTTTGATAAATGAAACCCCTTACATTTTCAATTACTTACTGACAACGTCGACGTTGATGGTGTGATTAATCGATCCTTGGGCGTTGCTGGCGGTGCAGGTGTAACGTCCCTTGTCGTGCTCCGTCACGCCATTAAAATGTAGCGTGCCGTTAACGTCCTGTACGTGTTTGGGTAATTCGCCCTGCTCCTTAGTCCACTTGACCGTAGGGCTCGTGGAGCCCTGAGCCTTGCAAGATATTTTCGCGTTGGAAGCGAGCTCGAGACGTTTGTTCACCGGAGCCGGTGCGAACTTGAGCTTTTCCCGTACGGTCAAATTTGCCTGCTCGGAGACAATCGAGGGAAAGCCCTTGGTGAAGATTTCACAGGAATACGCGCCTTTGTCGGAGAGCTCGACTTTGGTGAAGTGCAGGGTCACGTTTCCGTGGTCATCGGTCACATGGTGGCGCGTAGGGCCACCTTCTTTCAAGGCTTCCTTGTCTTTGAGCCATCGCACGTGGGTCACCGAAGGTGACATTTTCCCAGTGTAAGCACAGCTTAGGGACGTTTGCTCGTCTTCTTCCGAGGTTCTTGATTGGGGGGACTGGATTAGTGTCGGAGCGACTGGAAATTTTGAAATCGACGTGATTTTGGTTTGTTGGGTATTAAATGATTTTGAATAAAAACTTGTTCTTGCACAATAATAAAAAAAAAAATCAGTGAGCACCCGGTACTCACGTTTGATATGTAAACATCTTGTACACACTATGTCTTAATCTTCTATCATTTTCAAAAATTTTCTAGAATCTTCCAGAACCATTTAAAATATCCTAGAACCATGCAGAACCTTCTGAAACTTTCTAGAACCTTTTATAACATTTCAAAACCTTCCACAACCTTCTGGAACCTTACAGAACCTTCTAGAATCTTTTAGAATCTTAGAGAAAATTCTCAAGTATTCATGATCCTTCTACTATATTCTAAAACCTTGTATAACCTTCTAGAACTATTCATAACCTTTTAGAATTATTTAGAACCTTTGAAAACCTCCTACAACATTCCTGAAAAGTCTGGTAAAACATTCCAAAACCTTCTACAACTGTTCAGAACCTTATAGAGTATTATAGAATCTTCAAATACCTTCAGAAACTTTCTAGACCCTTTTAGAACGTTTCAAAACCTTCTACTACCTTTTGGAACCTTACAGAACCTTCTAAAACCTACAAGAACCTTCTAAAATTTCTTAGCCCATATCAGAAGCAAAATCAAAGATGCTTACACTTACAAAACACCTGCATAAATGAATGAATGGTTTTCATTTACCCGTGACGACAACTTGAACCGACATGTTGGTCTCGCCAGCGATGTTCTCAGCGACGCAGGTGTAGTTGCCTTCGTCTTGGCCGATTCGCGCTTTGGAAATGATAAGCGTGTTGTCTTGGACCCTCACCGGGCCGGAGTCACTCACAATGTGCCCTTCGGTGTTCCTCCAGTACACTTTAGGCACAGGCAGCCCCGACGGTACCAAACAAGTGATCTGAAGTTCTTGATCCTTGCCAACCACAGAGTACAAATTCGGCTGAACTATGACCAACTGGTTCGAGGGCTGCTCGAACGACGCCATTGACAGGTTTCGCAAATCTGTATATTTTTATTCTACGTTACTATATTCGTGCGATACAAAAAAGTTGTTGGGAACTTCCTACATTTCTAATATTGTATTGAATTCCTCTTAGTGTGCTCGAGATAAACTTACATGCAATTTGCAACTCCGCGGTGTAAACTTGCGCGGTGTCGCCCCGGATGCCATGGCAAGAGTAGACGCCTTGGTCCCTGTGTTCGGCGGCTCGGATGTAGAGAGTGCCATTCTCGGATACGGTCTTTTCGTCGTCGGACTCAAGGGGCCCGGCCTCCTTGAAGTACCACTGCACGGCATCTGCCTTCCGGAACGCGCAATTGAACACGGCCGGCTCGCCGCGCTTGGCGATCACGTTTTGCGGTACGGTGCTTATCGTGGCAGTCTCGTTTCCGGGAATGATAAGCGCGAAACTCCCGACCATGGGAGAGGATCCGGCCTCGTTGCGGGCCAAACAAGTGTAAACACCATTGTCCTCCGGACTGGCTTTGTGTATGTGCAATTTGTTCTTCTTCGCTTCGACCCTGCTGTTCATCAGTATTGTTTCGGTGTTTCTGGGGGAAAATTGATGGAATATTGTTATTACAGTACTTATTGTGGTTGATCGCTAAAAAGGTCCCGATTTCTAGACTCATCGAGACCACCCTGGCGATCGAGAAACCGGGATATAAGGGTCGCAGTGACGACTTCGTCCAGGGAGATAGACTATGGAGGAAGTGAAGTATTTAAGAGCATTCCTGATTACTCCGTCGGTAAGGTAGGAATTTGCATCGTTTTTTATTTTTAATTAATTTTGAGAGCATGATTTCAGTGAAAAATTACCAGAGTGACAAACTAGGTACTTAAACACATCCACCAGATGCAAAAAAATTCAAATTAATTATTTATTGGGGGCGTGAGATGTTAACGCGTTTCACATTGCAATGTTAAAACGAGTTAACACCTTACGCCACTAATAAATAATTAATTCGAATTTTTTGCATCTGGTGGATGTGTTTAAGTACCTAGTTTGTCGCAGTGGTGATTTTTTTTTACTAAAATCATGCTCCCAAAATTGATTAAAAATTAAAAACGATGAAAATCCCTACCTTACCGACGGAGTGATCAGGAATGTTCTTAATTCAATAAACTACGCGCAAGAAGTAGACGAAGTGAGCCCAAAAGCACTGATTTTTGCATCTGGCTTGCTAAGATCGAAGCAAGAGGTTTGTAGATCGGAATAATGTTCAATGCCTGCGTCAGTGATGTTCGGGAACCTCCAAGACCGCCAACGACGAGAACGACGAGCTTGATTGAATGTCCCCTGGACAACTTTCTCGATTCAGAGGTGAGATCTAGATTTTTTAGTTTCTTTCCGTCCTCTTTACTTATTGTTGTAACGTATTAGTATTTATTCCTTTATGTGTTCCAGTCGATGTTTTGATTATTACAGTTTCGTGTTTCAGTCGATGTTCTGATCAATACAGTTTCCCATAAACAATATTTCAAAAATTCACAAAAGTATAGTTTTATACAATATGTCAGAAAAAGTGTCTTCAAACAAAAAGTTTCAACTTGTTCGCTGCCAAATACTTCACGAGCCAACGAAATATATCCCCCAATAACGGAAACTTTATATCTCATGTACAATCGCGTTTCCACCAAACACGCTGAAATCGATCAACACGACGTATTCTTCAGCTTTCGGAATCCTCGAAATCACGTTGGCGATTCCGCTCGAATGCGAAATTTCGAAAGGAAATGGAAGATGCATGGGCAAAAGTTATCCGGTTTTATTTCTCTTTAAATCCCGCGTTCCGCGATTCCATTGATCCAATAAACGCGAGAAAACTTTCGCATCGTCACGCGCAAACCCAGAACAAGCAAAAAAATGTCTCCTTTTTGTTCTTTACCAGAATAGGTATCAGATCTGACGTTCTGATCTGAAATTCTACATTTATCGCTCGACTGAAAATATTTTCTTCAACTAGTTTCCAATATCATTCGAAATTCGCACCCGGAGGGTTTAAACACTTTTACCGGTATCGATCTTTCGAGAATCAATTAGTTTGGATGGGAATCTAAAGAACCCTTACAAAGCCGCGCGATTGTACTAACTTGAACCACTCGTATTTCAGGTCTCCGGAGCCGTCCACGTGACATCGAAGCTCCACTTCGCTCCCGGCACTAACGAGGTCCGATTGCTTTGGCAACTGCAGTTGAACGCTGGCCTCGCTGATCCCTGCAAGATGAAAGCAAATGGTCCGTTTATCGGGGCATTCGGATCCTGATTCGCATGAATTTGATCTAAACACACCCCACGGCTTTTAATTCCGTACTCGCGAATAATTATGGAAATCCGACGCCTGCTATTCTGCGGCCGCTAATGGGAATTCGAGAAGTTTTAATTCGATCGACCAACACTGTCGCGGAAGAGATTAATGTGGTTCGGTCGTGATGGCAGAATGCGGATACTGCGCCGACGTCAATTTATTTCATGGTGAGGGGAAAAATTTATTTCATGGTAAAAGGACTTTTTCAGAATATTGTGAAAAGTTGGGGTACTTAGATTATGATTTATTTATAAAGGTTTTCAGGGAACGAAGTACTTTCGTGAAGTCTTGAGCTTCGAATTTGCGTAATGAGGTTTCACGAAGTTTTTGGTACAGATCGAACTTGACTTTGAATCAGATGTATGATTTTTCAACTAGTTTCATTTACATATCTGCTTCAAGTTCTTCTTGTCCCTGAGTTACAAAATGATCTGTCATTTCTGAACTATCGTGATTGTCAACAAAATATCGAAGAGCTTTTTCTTCACTCCAACCTCAAAATTGGCTCTTCAAATGTTTTTTTCGGCCATCGCGAAGAAAAGTATTGTGTTGCTCACGCAGGCAATTGTATATTTTAACGAAATGATTACGGCACTCGCCTTCGGCTCGTGCTGCAACCCTTCATTTCGTCAAAATCATCAATGCCTGCTTTCACAACAATATACTACTACTGCATTGTATTGGCAAAGAATATACTGTTCCTATTGTTTCATTCGATTTGATTTAGTCGCTCGTGAATCGCAGACTTCTGTTCTCGAAGACATGCCAAGCCTTGCCAAAAAATCCAAAGGAAAACGGAGTCACGTTCGAAACGCCCTGACTTATTCGGATCTCCACGCCGATCGAATCCCTTTGTCCGCCGTCAATCCGTTCTTTTTCTCTTTTTATCAGTTTCGAGCGCATTCGCGATCTCTCCTTTCTTTTACCGTCTCTTTTCCGCTTCCGCGGTAATAATTGACCCGGCACGACGGAGTAATTGCGGGCCCGGTTTTTTACCCACATGCGATGACGCAGCTTTTTTAGTTTAAATAGTAAAATTAT
>JAPYZK010002211.1:0-14786 GCA_030522785.1 Platygaster equestris | reverse complement strand
TTTCGATATATGTCGAGTCGCTCGTCCGCCATCTTGTTTCCATTATCCGTGCGTAAACGGTCGCTTAACTGAGCGTGAGTGAGTAAATAGCTATAGGTCCTTATGACGAGCGTGGGCGAACAGCTTATTCGCCCACTAGTGGGTGAACGAGTTCATTACCCACATGCCATACGTCAACAATCGGATAATCCATTATTTCGTCCACTCTTAGCAGGGCCACGAAATTACATATATCTCGCGAGCGTTAAATAATGTACTATTTTTTCGAGTTCCGGATGCCCTCGTGATTTTAGTGTGTATAATAACCTTATAAAATTATTGAAAAAATTTTTTGTTTAATGAACATTTCATAAAACTTGTATGAAATTTTCATAAAATAAGCGATTTTTGTAGTGATTTTATAATTAAAAAAAAATATTTCATAAAATTATTTATAAAATCGCTTTATAAAAATTGCACATTTTACAAAAGTTTTATAAAATCAATTTTATAAAAAAGTGAAATTTCATTAAAAATTTGTAATTTTTAGAAAAATTGTATAACCATAATCACTAGGGTGGACAGAAAATGCACCTGGAAAAAACCTAAAATTTTCAGGGAATTTCGTTTTGACTCGAAAAAAATGTTCGAATTCTTGATTAACGTATATAATAATTAATCTTTCAATAATTATTTATTATTTTACTATTTCCCAGGCAATACATTCCGAAAAAAGCAAGTCTCAGCATCGATTTTGAGAGCATCGAACGTGGCGATGACAGTTCGTAAAAGAATATTTTACTTAAGTAAAATATGACAATTTTTTGTTCGTCATACTTCCAGTTCCAAACAAAAGTTTTCTCCGTTTTTTTTATGTTAGAAACTTTTTGAAATTTCATGATCACTTGAAGACATTTAGACTTTGGAATTACAAATTTTCAACGTTTTTCACAAAGTGAATCTATAGTTTTCATTTTTTGAGAATTTTGCAAAACGTTTAAATTATATTTAGAAAAATATGTTTGATATCTTCTAATGAAGTTTTAACGTTAAACTAACCAGATTATGATACGTACGCATACGCTCTAAAGCAAGTAAGGGACTAACATGTGTATTATTATATTTTTCTGTAATAAAATTAAAAATAAACATGTAACTGTGTTTTTCCCCACAATAAGGATTTTTCTCTATAAATTTTCTCTCGATTTTAGTAGTTTCGGTTAACAAACAAATATTTTCGAAAATTTTTATTCAAATAACGTATTTTAGTACATTTTTCCTGTATTTTCCCAGAATTTTCGTGTAAATCATGAGTACACAACATAAAAAATGCTTTAAAAACTTCATGAATTCCGTATTCTCCATTTTTTAGTTGTAAAATCCTAAATTGTTCATAAAAACTGTTCGTATTCCAGTTTTTGCAATAAAAACGTTATATTTTTTTGTATTGAAAAATAAAAATCAATATCCTCCCACAAGTATCGATATTTTTGTATCGCGATCCATCGACATGATCGATACATCGATAGAATATATAAACAACTCCATACATACACATACATATAATCCTCCAATGCGACAATCGCGACAATCAATGATAATGGTAATTATTTGCAACAATTCGAAGTTTCTCAAGAATACTGCAATAAATTGAATCAACCATTATTATCCGAAAATCGAAGTGATGAAAACGGCGAGTTCCCCAGTTGTAACTGCCATTGTTATCACCGCTATCGCGAGGTATTTGACATAACCTCGAGAGCGATGTTTTCCTCGAAATCGTGCAACCGAGAACGCGTTGGGGTGCGAAAAACAACGTCGTCGCCGTCGCTAGTGCATTGAAGTTGAGAATTTGAAGCTAGACATGTCGCTCGTGCAATTTCTGTCGCGCAGTCGGCCCGTGAAATTGATCAACGGCGTCTTCATGAGGTTCTGGGCTCTCTCCGGGATCTACGTTTTCGGTTGCTTTCTACTATACTGGCTCTATGGAGGAGTTCTCACCTCTGTGCTCACGTTTTTCGCAATAACCAGTAATTATCTTTCTATTAATTTCTATTTTTCATGTTTTTATGTACGAGTTCTGTGCAGTTGCTTACTTTTAGCTTAAGGTTCATTTTCTCGTGCGTTTGCGTGCAAAAATGGGCCTTATGGTGTACTGGAGTTCCTATAAATAGAGAGTTTGGCCATTTGTAATGTGTTAGTGTGCACGTGTCATCGCTGGATCCAAAATGGCGGCGGTACACATTCATCCATTCAAACGTACATACAATCGCTCCTTCTTATTGGAGCTGCCATTTTGGATCCAGCTTTGGAGAGAGCCAATCAAACACTTGCGCCTTAACAGCCAAACTCTAACGGTTTACGAAAAAAATTGGCAATGTTGAAAATTGTCAGAGACTGAAAATTTTTGATTTATGGTTTTTGAGATTATTTGAAGAATTTTTGGACATGTAATGAGCATGTTTAAAGAGATTCGAAATCTGGATATTTTTTAAACTTGAATTTGAAGTTCAGATGGTTTTATTTTGTTAGATTTTGAAGAAATACGAATTTTTGAGTTATTTCGTCAAATTTTTGATTATGTTATGTAATTTTTTTTTCAATTTCAGGTATTCTGTATCACATGGAAGATAAGCTTCTGTATAAGCCGGAATCTCCGACTCATGCGAGGGTCTACGTCCCTTCGCCCTCGCAATTCAGTTTGCCCTACCAAAGCATTTACATAAGATCTCATGATGGGACAATGCTTCACGCATTTTTCATCCCTCAAAGTGAGGACAGTATGAGGTCGGCGCCGACATTGCTGTACCTTCATGGAAATGCCGGAAATATTGGTCATAGGTATATGAAAATAACGAACTGTTGTAAATTCTTCATATTTTAAAATTCTCAAATTTTCAGAACTTCCAAAATTTTTTTAATTTCGATACATCAAAAAATTCGAAATTATAATCTTTGAAACATCAAAATTCTCAAAAACTTGCAAACATCCAAAAACAAAAAATTTTGCCAGTTTCTAATCTCTGACATACTAAAATTTTCAAACTTTCAAATCTTCCAAAATTTGTGAACATTTCAACTTTGTAATTTTTCAACATTTTTAAAATCTTCAAAATTTAATCGTGTTTTTAACCTGTTCTAGACTTCCTAACGTCGTGGGATTGTATTATCAAGTGAAGTGCAACATTCTGATGCTGGAATATAGAGGATACGGATTCTCTCAAGGTTCTCCATCCGAAGAAGGATTTTACATGGACGCACGGGCTGGCTTCGAGTACTTGATGTCTCGGGAGGATATAAACCAACATAACGTCATCGTTTTTGGCAGATCCTTAGGTTAAACTCATAGAATAAGTTATTAATTATTAACTCACAATAGTTTGTTACCGAACTAGTGAGGTAATATAGATTTCAACGAATGTGAAGTTTGTGGCATGAGCCAAAGGCGAGTGCTGCCATAATATTTGTCAGAATCCACATTCATAAAAATCTGTCTTGACAACAATGTTAAGTAATTTCCAAATTTTCAGTAGTTTAAAAATTTTCAACCACTTTTTCTCCAAAACAATTTTTCTTTGTCTATAAATGACGGAAAAAACGTGTTTTTTCAATTTCGTAAATTTTCATGCATTTTTTTTTAATTTTCTGAATGTATCCTAATTTATCTAAGAAATTGTTCTGATTGATTCCATGAAGGTGAAATTGTTGCGATTTTTATTCATTTAGAACGTTTTTGTTATACATTTTTTGATGGATAATGCAATAAATTATTTGATAAATGAATAATTATTTCATAAATTATAACTTTTTTCGAAGTACGAAATAAATGACTATTTGGAAATCGCAGGTGGAGCAGTTGCAATAGATTTGGCCTCGAAACCGGAAATATCGCCGAAGATTTGGTGCCTCATTGTCGAGAACACGTTCACCGACATTCCTGAGATGGCTTCGGTCGTCGTTAAATCCAGGCTTCTCTCTTATATTCCACTATTTTGCTATAAGAACAAAGTAAACAATTTTTTACGACGCAACATAATTTTAGTTCTCACAAAAATCATCAAAATTCTTATCGAGTCTTCAATATTTCTGTATTTTATTGAATCAAAATTAAAAAATTACATTTATTTATAAAAACAAACAAAAATAACACAGACCTCGAAATTTTTAGATATTCATTAATTCATAATATTTATTATTATTCATTATTTTTATATATTTATTTTTAAAATTTTTTTATCAAATTAATATTATTTATTTATTATTTATCATATTTATTTGAAAACAAAAAACAAACAAAAATAACACAGATCTCAAAATTGTTGATGAAAAAAATGCATGTTTCATCATTGTTGACAAAAAAAATACGAATTTCAGAATTGTTCAAAAAAAAAGAAAAAAAATTAAAAATTATTGTACAAAAGTATTTATTTATTGTATTTAATAAATTGAATCAATTTAATATTAATTTTATTAATATTTTTTAATGCATATTTAATATATTATTTATATATAATTCAAGTTATATATATATATATATATATGTAATGATTTAATTTAAATATTCAATTCAATATTAAATAAATGTTAATGTGTTTCATTTTTATATATTTATTATTTTATAATATTTATTATTATTCATTTTTTTATATACATTTTTTTCAATTTTTTAAATTTATTATATTCATTGAAAAAAAAATAACACAGATCTTGAAATTTTTGACAAAAAAGATACATGTTTCATCATTGTTGACAAAAAAAATACAACATTCAAAATTGTTGACAAAAAAAACATTTTTAATGTGTTGATTTTTTCTGTTGATTTAGTATCTTTCTTTGATGAAAGTCAAGTCCGTGACCTTGCCGACCTTGTTCATCTCGGGATTAGCCGACGCCCTGGTGCCCCCGCGGATGATGCTCATGCTCCTGAAGCGCTGCAGGAGTTGTTTCAAAATTTTCATCGGACTCCAGGGCGGCAGCCACATGGAGACCTGGAAGCAACCTGGCTATTACGAGAACATCAACAAATTTCTGCAAGACCTCAGGGAGAAACCGCCGGCGCGAAACGTCGTGGCGACCCAGTGGCTCGTCGACGACGTCTGATTCCCAATCACCCGAAAATGAATATAATATATATTTTTTAGCCAATTTACCGAGTCAAGGACAATACATCGAATAAGATATCGACGACGGATCTTCCTAATAGGGATGGGAAATTTTCGTATTGATCAATTAATTAATTAATTAAATGTGAATGCGAATTTTTGTGAAATTTTTCAATTCATCGGAATCAGAATAATTCGTTTTTTGGCTCCGAATCATTTTCATGCAACTTTTATGAATCTCATGGTATTTTCATATATCTTTCAGTTTGAAGAAATTTGATTTTTCTTATGATTTCAAATTTCACGAATTTTAGTTTTATATTGGAATTTATTGAAATGTGTGGAAAATTTTTGAAACTTTCCAGGATTTTGTATAAATTTCAACTAGTTTTTATTCATATTTTAGATTATTGGAACTTACGTAAAATTGAAAATCTATAATCGAAAGATGTTGATTTTCCAAATTTGTCAATTTTTTGAATAACTTTGTCTTATACGAAATTTATTTGAATAAGTGAAAAAGTTATTGCAATTTATTTGACATTTAATAGTAATTTTTATGTTTGTGTGTAATTTAAATTGATCGAAAATTTTAAAACCTCGAAAAACTAAAAGGAAAACATGTTGAAAAACTTGAACATTTTCGAAAATTTT
Organism: Platygaster equestris; assembly: GCA_030522785.1. Lineage (NCBI taxonomy): Eukaryota > Metazoa > Arthropoda > Insecta > Hymenoptera > Platygastridae > Platygaster > Platygaster equestris. Next base: position 9,051 of record JAPYZK010002211.1, on the reverse strand, counting down.
CGAAAAGTGTTACAAAATTTTTAATAATGGAATGTACTGTATATTAATTTTTGTATTGACTCTGCAAAATGAAATTTATTTCTCACTTTCGTTTTAATGAATTTTTGAGAAATATTAGAAATTTTTTAGTTAGAAATGTGTGCATAGTTTTTTAGATTTTACACATAAGTTTTTTTTTTTTTTTTTTTATAAATTCTTCAATTCAGATACATTTTTTTGAAGTGTGCGAATTGTTTCGAAATTTATGTAATTATGTAATTATGCGATTTTTTAAATCGTTAGCTGAATTGAGTTATATAATTTATTCAGTGAACAAAATTTGAAAATTTAGATCTTGATGTGAATTTTTAGTGGAATTCAAATTCAAAAAGTTGATTAAATTAAATACTCGGAGCCAACCAAAAGAACTTTTTTTTACTGTTTCGATTTCAAAACATTTCAAACTTCAAAGTTTTTCAAAATGTTTCAAAAAAAGTTTTCCTTGGCTCAAAATCATCAATTTCGTAAAATTTTCTGAGGTTTTTTGAAATTGTTTTAAAATTCTCAACAGTCGTAAGAATTTGAAACCAATTTTCAAAAAATGTCAATATAATACTATTTTTTGTAAATTCGTAAAATTCGATTTTACGAATTTAGAATATTTTCATATTCGTAAATTTCAAATTTATAACTTATAGTCAAAAATCAAAAAACTTCAATGTTCGAAATATTTCGAAAATAAAATATATAATTGATAAAAAAAATTTTTCTGCATCTCCGAAGTTATCAATTTGAAAAAAATTTCATACCTTCGAGTTATAATATTGTTAATTTTTAAATTCGTGAATTTTCTAATTGATGACTTATAGTCAAAAATCAAGAAACTTCGATTTTCGAAATATTTCGAAAAGAAAATATATAATTAAAAACAAATTTTTTTCTTCATCTCCAAAGTCATCAATTTGAACAAATTTTCATAACTTCGAGTTATAATACTGTTAATTTTTAAATTCGTGAATTTTCTAATTGATGACTTATAGTCAAAAATCAAGAAACTTCGATTTTCGAAATATTTTGAAAACAAAATATATAATTGAAAAAATTTTTTCTTCGCCTCCAAAGTGATCAATTCGCCAAAAATTTCATACTTCCGAGTTATAATATTGTTAATTTTCAAATTCGTTATTTTTCTAATTGATGACCTATACTCAAAAATCAAAAAACTTCGATTTTCGAAATATTTCAAAAACAAAATATATAATTTACAATAAATTTTTTCTCTATCTCCAAAGTGATCAATTTGACAAAAATTTCATACCTTCGAGTTATAATATTGTTAATTTTTAAATTCGTGAATTTTCTAATTGATGACTTATAGGCAAAAATCAAGAAACGTCGATTTTCGACATATTTTGAAAATAAAATATATAATTAAAAACAAATTTTTTTTCTTCATCTCCAAAGTCATCAATTTGACAAAAATTTCATACCTTCGAGTTACAATATTGTTAAACATAAAAAATACTCGAAAAAACGAAATTTCCCATCCCTCCCCCCAAAAAACAGTGTCCACTAAAATTCCCTCTAAGGCTCAATTTCTCGCGCCAACACCCCCTAAAAGAGCCCTAACGCAGTATTTTCGTTGCACGAAAAAATCGCTGAGTTATTTATTTTACACAGCGCGTCTAGTCTCTATTTTCATTTTTTCGTTGTTTCATCGTTCAGGTGATTCGTTTTATTTGTCGATTTGATTGTAAGTTTTGTTACCTGTTCTCTTTTTTGTTTTTTTTGTAGGTTTTCGAATAAATCATGTTTTCGGTTCGTACATGATTATTGTTGAGTGAGTGGAGTTTGGCCTCGTGTTTTCGCACAGGTGGTGCAGGTGGTGGAGGGACGAAGGGGGAGAGGGGGACCCACTTTGCGCGCCTCCTCGAGAGGTCCAAAGCTGGACATTCTCGGCCTCCTCGGGAACCACCTTGTACCGCGACACGAACGCCCACGCGCTCGATAGCCGGGGAGCGTGGGACGAGCATTATACACGTCCTGAAATTTTCGTCCGAAATCGATGACTTTCGTGGGTGAGTGTTGGAATTTATTTCGAATTTTTTTAAGAGGCGGGGGGGGGGGGGGATTTAATTTAAGGTATTTTGAGAAAAATTAACAAAAAAAAAGGTGAAGTTTATTAAAATTGTATCAAAATTCTCAAAAGTCGTAAGAATTTGAAACCAATTTAAAAAAAATCGGAATATGATATTTTTTAGCTAATTCATAAAATTCGATTTTCGATTTTACGAATTCAAAGAATTTTTGAACTCGTAAATTTCAAATTGATTACTTATAGTCAAAAATCAAAAAACTTCGATGTTCGAAATACCTTCAAAACATCAAAATTTGTCTAACTTTAATAAAAAATTAAATAATAATTTTCAAAAAGATTTTGAAAGATAAATATATGATCATTTTGTTAATCTTCTCGTAAAAAATTGAAACTAAATAATAAAAATTTTCAAATTTGCAACCTTCAAAACATCAAAATTTGTTTAACTTTAATAAAAAATTGAAGAATAGTTTACAAAAGATTTTTAAAGATAAATTATTTATTATTTTGTTAATCTTCTCGTAAAAAATTCGAACTCGATAAACCGATAACTTTTTACTGAAACGGAAGTTTGGAAAAAACGAAATGGGACGTGTTTTTTGGGAAAACAGATTACGTTTTTGGAAGGCTATGAAAAGTATTTGGGACGGCGATTATTTTTCCTCGATCCTTGGCGATCTATTTTCTCGGCGCGAGCACCGGAAACACCCACGCGCTTATTTTGCCTACGCGCGCGCGTTTCAGAGCTGCATATATGTACTCGAATTGTCCACGATTTCGAAACGTACTTTCTCTCTATATCCGATCTTTTATCGCCCTTGCCTTATCGCCCGGGAAATGGCTTATCTCCACTCTGGAAATGAGACTTTTTTCAACAGCTTGTTTTATCTGTTCCACGTTTTTTCTCCCTTTCCAGAACTCGATGGTCTGCAAATTCAGTTGCAACTGGCAAATTTTGCAGTTTTTGGGTTTCGAAGACGTGGAAATCGAAATAAAAAAATTTGGGAAAATTGCCATTTTTATTTTTTGGATTTGAAAATTGACAGATTCGAAAATTTTATCGTTAAAAACTGTTAGGAGGCTATATAATAATATTTAGTTTTATTATTTTGGAATTGGAAAATTTTTGATTTGAAAATTTCGATTTTGGAAGATGAAAAATTGAGAGGGAAAATTTGAAAATTTTTGAAAGTAGATTTTGTGGACTCAAAAATAGGTAGATTAGAAAATATATTTCGAAATTATTGAAATTACGAAATGTGAGAATCTGAAAATGAAATTCTGGATATTTAAAGACTTTAAAATTTGAGAAACGTTCGAAATGTAGTTAACGATCTCAAAATTGATCGATTCTCGTATTTTAATTTAAAAACTTAATTACCAGATTTCAAAATTTTAAGAATTGAAAATTGTAAATTTTTAAAGCAAAAAATAAAATTTCGAAACATTTCGATCGTCAGATTATCGATTTTTATAATTCTGTCAACAAAAAATCAAATTATGAGAAATTCAATTTTGAAAACCTGAAAATTCGAGTACGCAAATTTTCAACTTGACATAAATTCAAAAATTCGAACTATTTCAAAAATTATCCTTATTTTGTGTTTTACGTACAAAATGTTTTTCATTATTCTATCAATTTTCGAAAAAAACCTTCAAAAGCGATTTTAAAATGTTCAAAAATTATCAAATTTAAAACAAATTTCCGAAAAGTTTAACCTACCCGAATTTTTCAAAATTAGGAAACAAATCGTCCATTTTTTTTATGCCCATAAGTAAAGTAAAACATTGACAAAATATGATTATGAGAACAAGGGGCGGAAATTGTACGGGAAAACGATTAAAAAAGGAAAAAAGTGAAACGAGCCACGTTGAAAAGACGAGGAAAAAGTTTACGATGTAAAGAGATCGAGCAAAAGAGATCCTTTCGTAGAACGTCGCGGTGCAGGCCGATGACAATACACTTACCTGCTGTTAAAATGGCTTTGTACTAAATTTTTACGTTTCCATTGCTCTCCCCTCCCCTCTTTCTCCATAAAAGAGGAAGAGAATAAAAAAAGAAACAACACAATGAGCTCCAAGAGTGCATTGTTCGTGAATTGGTGCAAATGATGAAATGATTTCCGAGGAAAAGGACACGCCGCGATTTTCGTGATTGAACGTAGCATTTTCTTTTCCATTTTTTTCGTTATTACTAGACATAATGCCGCGCTACGCGCGCCTGAATTTTATGATTATAATTCCTTTGAATAATTCCTATACATGCTATTACAAATATCAATGGGTATTTCAATTTTCATATTTTATACATGGATTTCTGACGATCCCTATCGATTTCTATCCATTCCCATGAATTTCCATCGATTTTCATGCATTTTCATCAATTCCCACTAATTTCTATAAATTGCTATAGATCCCTATGAATTTTCATCAATTACTATTGATTTCCATTTATTCTCCTCGATGATTCTATTCCCATCGATTCTCACCGATTTCCATGAATCCCCATGAATATTCATATCAATTCCTATGGATTTCCATTCATTTCTATTAATTTTCACTAACTCTCATCGATCCTTATTAATCACAATTTATTCTAATTCACGGCCATTAATTTTTATGGATTCCTATTAATTTCCGTGAATTATAGCTATTGATTTATATTCTTTCCCGTAACTTCTCAATGAATTCCTATCAATGTCTATCAATTTATAACAATTCCCATCGATTTCCATCAATTCCTATGCATTTCTATGAATTCCCATCAATCGCTACATCGATTTTTATTTATTTTTATCGATTCATAACAATTTCCATCGATTCCCATGAGTTCTTACCTATTACTATGCATATTCCTATCTATTTCTATCAATTTGTATCAATTCCCATGAATCCTTATGAATTCTAACCAATTTCTGTTTATTTCCATCAATTTCCATCAATTTACATTAATGAAAAACAATTTCTGAATCAGTAATAATGATTTTAACATTTATTATCATCAACAACAATGATCTCGACAATTATTCTCAATGATAAAAATTCGAAACTCGCGCGCAAATCACGAACCGTTAAAACCATCGGATTTAAGTGAGCGTATTACAAGATTTCGATAGATTATCGATTACCATTCGATACACGCGGCATGCTTCAGATGTTTCATCACTTTTTTCTCTGGGGATTTATTTTTGAACAAAAATGTAATGTGTTTAAATCTAGAGTTCCTATAGAGAGTTTGGCTATCCTGGCGCAAATATTTGATTGGATCTCTCCAAAGCTGGATCCAAAATGGCAGCTCCAATAAGAAAACGCGATTGTATGTACAGTATGTTCCATTAATGCCTCCACCTATCGATATATCGAAATATATCGATCGCCCATAAGTGAAAATGTGAATCTGATATATATAGATATACCCAAGATACAATATCGATATATCGATAGGTGAAGGCATTAATGGAACACACTGTACGTGTCGAATTTATATGCTGTACCGCCGCCATTTTGGATTCAGCGATGGACGCGTACACACTAATACATTGCAAATGGCCAAACTCTATTTATAGGAACTCTATTTAAATCAATTGAGAAGAAGAACAATAATAAATTAAGAATAAAATAAATCTCAAATCAATCGTCAAACATATCAAACTTTCGAAATTTCATATTTTATCGATCGTCAAATGACTGCGTGCAATAACCTGTTGCGCGCTCGAAAAATCCCACGGCGCGCAACCGATTATTGCAAAGAGCCGTTAAATCAATCAATGTGTATTTAAATTCAAAAATGCAGTCAATGATAGTGAAAATGAGAGTTGAACCGAAATTATTTCTCTATGTGAATTGTATTATTCCCCCTCTCCCCTCCCCCCTCTGCCTACTTCCTTGTCCCCAGTCCAAAAATAAAAAAATGCCCTCATTCACGTCGTAACATGAACGGAATGAAAAAAACGAGAAATGTATTTTCGTCGTTTGTCGAAATTCGCGTTAATGAAACGACAAATTCGCCGGGGTAATAGAAGGCAAGGTCACAAATGCACATGCTGCGGAAACGTACGCGCGTGTGCGTTTGTGTTAGCCCGGGGGAGATGTAACCGCAGGAGGGAGGGAAATGGGACGGGTGGGGGGAGCCGAGGGGGACTACGCGGGGACGTGCGGTGAATCTACTTCCGGTCACGTGACGCTACTTAATAACCACTGCTCCACGAGCAGTGATCATTTCCAACGGATAAAATGATGCTATTCTTATTCTTTATCATCTCTTCCTCTCCCGAGAACAAAAAAATTCAGATTGTTGGAGGTCTGGAGAACATGGAGTTTTGTGGCGTTGCATTTCGAAAAATTGAAAAATTCTGGGGATTTATAAAATTGTTAATGGTTTTCGATGTTTTGATGTTACGGAATGTTTTTTCGAACATTTTTAGGTTTTTTGGGAATTTTTGATAAACTTCGAGTGTTTCTAATATTTGAATATTTGAATTAGTATCGAAAAATCGATAGTAATTCAAATAATCGAACAATCGATAGTAATCGAATAATCGATCATTATTTTGTTCTTTTGTCCAGCCAGCGTCCCGAACTATCGATTTCGCTTCTCTTTCTAGCATCAAACAAAACATAAGCTTGTCTTTGTTGCGTGGCATAATTATGTTACGAGTTCGGAACGCTGTGTCCAGCTTTCGCAGAAATGGTTGAAAATCACCCTAGAGAAAAAAGTGATGAAACATCTGAAGCATGCCGCGTGTATCGAATGGTAATCGATAATCTATCGAAATCGTGTAATACGCTCACTTCAATGCAATGGTTCTAACGGTTCGTGATTTTCGCGCGAGTTTTGGATTTTTATCATTGAGAATAATTGTCGAGATCATTGTTGTTGATAATAATAAATGTTAAAATCATTATTTTTGATTCCGGAATTGATTTTCATTAATGTAAATTGATAGAAATTGATGAAAATAAACAGTAATTGGTTAGAATTTATAAGGATTCGTGGGAATTGATAGAAATAGATGGAAATAGATGAGAATATCCATAGTCATTGATAAGAATTCATGGGAATCGATGTAAATTGTTATGAATCGATTAAAATAAATAGAAATCTTTATAGTGCTTGATGGGAATTCATAGAAAGTCATAGGAATTGATGGAAATTGACGGGAATTGTTATAAATTGATAGAAATTCATGGGAATTTATTGAGAAATTATGGAAAAGAATGTAAATCGATAGCAATAATTGACAGGAATTTATAGGAATCCATGAAAATTGATGAAAATGAATTGGAATCGATTCTGATTAATAAGGATCGATGGGAGTTAATGGAGATTGATAGAAATGAATGAAAATCGATAAAAATTGATATGAATATTCTTGGGGATTCATGGAAATCGGCGAGAATCGATAGGAATAGAATAATCGAGGAGAAATAAATAAGAATTTATATATTAACGAATTCATAGAAATCAAACTTGATTAGGTTTCATAAAAATTCATGGAAACCAATGGGAATTGGTAAAAATCGATAAAAATTGATAGGAAGTAATGGAAACAATGGTATATTATAATTAATAAGAATTCATGGAAATCGATAGGAATTCATTAGAATAAATGGGAATTAATAAAAAATACTGGAAATGGATGGTTAAATCGATAGTCGTTGATAGGAATTTATGGGAATCGGCGAAAATGTATGGGAACTGATAGAAATCGACGAGAATAAATGTAAATCAATAGTGATTTATGGGAATTCATATGAATACATAGGAAACGATGGATATTAATAGTGCATGATGGATGGGAATTCATATAAATTCTTGAAAATTGATGGGAATCGATAAAATTTGATGGGAACTGATGAAAATCGATGGAAGTACATCAAAATAAATGACAATCGGTAGGAATCCATAGGAATAAGGAATTGATAGTAGAAATTGATGCAAATAAATGGAAATCAATAGTAATTGATGGGAATTTATAGTGATCTTTAGGAATTTATATAAATTAGTGGGAATTGATGAAAATTTATGAAAATCGATGGAAATTCATGGTAATGGATAGAAATCGATAGGAATCGTTAGAAATCCATGTATAAAGTATGAAATACCCATCGATATTTGTAACAGCATGTATAGGAATTATTGAAAGGAATTATAAACACAAAATGCAGGCGCGCGCATCATGTCTAGTCAATTAAATATTTCATCGATATCATTTTTTATCACAGTTATGAGCATAAATATTATCAAAAAATACGAAAATTTTGTAAATTACTGTACAGAGCGCAGAATAAAATTGAAAATTGAAGCTTGAAATTGTGCTTCGGGAATATCGCCTCGAGTCTGGAGTTGGCTCGCTTCGTTTACAGTGGCAGCCGTACATCGTGATCGCGCGAGTTCTAACTTAAAAGGGAAGCTGCTGTAGGTGTAGGCTGCTGCAACAGCCAACAAGCGGGCGGATGCGACCCGCTCGTTTCCGGTGGTCTCGCTTCTCTCTTTCTTTCTCGTTTATCTCCTTCTCTCACCCTTTTATCGCTTCTTGTGTACACATGCCGTCGCTCGCTCCGAAACTGGCAGAGAACATTTTTCTTCTCTTTCACTTGCGACTCTCGACGGTCTGAACCTTATAAAACAACCTTCCAAGGACTCTGAACTTTATCTGGAGAATTTGTAATTTCCGAGATCTCATTTCTTACTATTGATCACTTTGAAGGTAACTTATGATTTTTAACTTTCATGAATTTCAATTTTCGAAGTTAAAATGTTTACATTTGTCTGATTCTATAAATTTTATTGAACGTTGAAGTTTTGGATTTCGAGTTTCAGATTCGATAATTTACATATTGTTGATTTTTCGTATTTTTGATGTATATTCTGTTATGGCTCCGAAAATGATAGTTCCTGTTGAAAGGTAAGTATAAAATATGAATTTTTAATAGATTCTAAAGTAACTTATTCATTTCGTCTTAATTCAAAT
>JAPYZK010002210.1:0-18087 GCA_030522785.1 Platygaster equestris | reverse complement strand
GACATATATCGAAACGTCGAACTCGCCAACCCTAACCTCAAAATTACAAAACTGTGTATTGCTGCAATGTTTTTGTTGTTGTTTACAAAAGTGTCGAATGCAGTCATAAGCAAACTGTGTATTGCTGCAATGTTTTTGTTGTTGTTTACAAAAGTGTCGAATGCAGTCATAAGCAATCCCGATGAAAATCAAAGCAGCGAAAGGGATAATTAGTTTTTAACTCCCTAAAGTACGTAGCAAAGCTCTAAGGGCGATCGTTGCGTCAATCAATCAGGTAACCCATTATTTTCCCCCCTCTCAGCAGGGCCATGAAATCACATATTTCTCGCGGTTGTTGAATAAAATATTGTCTGCGACTAGTGGGAGAAAGAGAAGATTCCTCGAGTGTGGAGATTGCCTCACGAGCGTAGCGAGTGTGGCAACACGCGAGTCGAATCTCCTCTTTCGACCAATAGTCGCACAATATACTATAATTCGTGTACGTCCCCCAATTGTATACACTATACGATAACGTCAATAAAACATATCAATTCCAACATCTCACGACTCCCACTCCAACCTGTCCCCAAAAAAACAACTCCACTTACTCCCAAAAAAACCTCTCCACCAATCCCCATCCCCGGCAGCCCAAATAAACGCTCCCGTCTCCCGGTAATAATCGTAAATATGAAATCGTACCCACAATGGGGCGAATAGTAGCTAAAAGAGCAACTAATTCCAAGTGTCATAAGACCCCGAGGAAGTACATAACTCATACACAACGTTCCGCGACCGAAGAACCAGGCGGATAACAAGAACAACAAGAAAAAGCATTGAAAACCAAAATGGTTAAAAAGAAAAATCTCAACGCTCGCGATGTATCTGCCTCGCTTTGTGGACAAAATAAGGTGCCATTTTATCGGGGGAGAGAAATTTCGCCCAGGTTGATGGCGCCGAAATTTCTTCGTGTATTTCCCGTCTGGACCGATGAGTTATTTCGCAACGTGATAAATGTCCCGAGCTGCTCTACTTATTTTTCGTGTGTACGCCGGTAATTCCTTTTTGCCAAGGGGGGAGGAAAATAAGACGCGAACGCGGGGGGGAAAGATAGAGTCAAAGTGGAATCTTGAGTTCGACCCCATGGCGCTCCCGGTGGGACGCCATCTTATTTATTGTTTTAATTATATCGAAATATATCGTTAGAACCCGTCAGAACGCGCCCCGCCGCCGAATGCACGAGATATATGCGAGCGCGGCAATAATCCTTTTTTTCCTGCTTTTTTCCTCGTGACGCTACCTCTTTCTGTCTACCCCCTTTTTTTATCTCCCCTCCCCCCCCTGACATGTGCGTTAACGCGCATAATTTGTTAGCGAGCTCGGTTAATGAATTATAATTAATTTATCATCGACAGCGTGCCGGGCCCCGAGGCATTGGCCGGGATGCAGGATCGATGACTTCTTCATTCGGGGAGAGAAATTGATCGGTGAAAGCAAGGAAGAGGAGGGAAATATGGAGAATGAGAAAACAGAGAAGAAGTTTCGGGATAAAAGTACATGTACAGTGGTTTTTTCGGTGCTCGATATATATATTTTTTTTTATATTTTGAATTTTATTATAGTTGAATTTTTAGCTACTTCGATTTAATGAACGATTTTGGATAAGCTGCGATGTTATAATGTTTGAAATTGATATATTTGTAATTATGATAAGTGATAGTTTTGCCCGTGAGTCATTTTTTGTCGTGATATTGATTTAACTTGACCTAATTAACGAATTAATAATTCACTTTTCAACGCCGGAGAAAAATTAATCTGTTCGGAAATAGTAGATTTCGCAACTAGTGGAGGAATATTAATACTTCGAAGAATGTGATTCTGGAATTACTAATATTCAAATTAATACATTAAATTCCAAAATAAGGGAACGAAATGATTCGGGAAAGTGACTTTCGGGAAAATGTCCGAAAACCATATTTACGAACAAATTGTTTCATTTTTTGTATCCACGCCATCAAACTTCAGAAATGAGCAAGTTTTCAATTTTTCTACTCAATCTCTTAATTTTCGAAACCGAATTCCAAAATTTCAAATTTTTCCAACTAATTTTATGAAATTTCTAGACAGCTTTACGTAATCGCGAAAATTTTTTGGATTTTCGACATATTTGAGTGCTTTTATAAATCATAAGGGTTTTAGAAAACTGAATCTTATGAACGAATTTCTGGAATTACAGTACTGATTAAATTAAGATTTCTATGCATAATCACCAGGGGCGAACACGGGGGGGGGGGGGGGTTTAGGGGGGTCAAACTCCTCCCGAAATTCGAAAAAGATTGGTTGTTTTGTTTTTAAGTAAAATGAGTAGAAATTGGAATTACATGTATATTTATAAAATTAATTAGAAACTTCAATAATACAATTTTTTACAGAATTTTGAAATTCTAGCATAGTCCGAAACACCCAAAAACTATAAAATTTTCGAAAATTCAGTTTAAAAATTTTCTATAATTCCAAAAATTTTGTCAATTTTTAAAAGCTCAAGTGATTTGAATGGACTGAAAATTTCGGAAATTTCTATAAATTTTGAAGATAATGAAAGTTTAGGAAGACTCGAAAAATTATAGAACTTCGGTCATTCGAAAAAATTTGTTGATATGTCAGAATTTGGGAATTCAGAAATTTCAACAGTTTCATTGATTTAAAAAATCATAGTCATTTTTAAAATTTTAAAAATCTCAAAAACTTTGAGCATTTTGCATATCTCGCAAATCATTTAAATTTCTGAAACTTTGGAATTTTTAAGAAGAATCTAAGAATCCTAAAAAATCGGAGTATTTCGAAAATTTTGAGAATTTTTGAAATGTTGTGGAGTCCAAAAATGCCGAAAGTCATGAAATTTTCGAGAATTCAGAGAATTCGGAAAATGTTTAGAATTTCAAACATTTTGTATGTATTCAACAATGTAAGTATTCCAAATGATCGGAAAATTTCCAAAAACTTATAAAGTTTCGAGAATTCAGAAAATTTAAGAAATTACAAGAATATTTCAATTTTCAGAAATTTCAAAAATTACGAGAATTTCAAAAATTACAGGAATCGCAAAAATTACAAGAATTTTGATTCCAGGAATTTCGAAAACCCCTATCGAAAATTTTTTCTGCATTCGCCCCTAATAATCACAAGTGTGCACCTTACCTACAATGGTGTATTTTTTTTGCATTATTCAAGGGGTATTTTAAACTCGAGAAACCGAATGGAAACCACAACACATAAAGATCGTCATATCTAAACAATGAGTAATCAGGACAATTGAAAATGACGAAAAAAAAAAAAAAAAAAAAAAAAAAAAAAAAAAAAAAAAAAAAAAAAAAAAAAAAAAAAAAAAAAAAAAAAAAAACAGGCTAGGCGTGTTTCTCAGGCTGCTTTCCAGCAATCGAAAAAAATGTATTTTTAAAACTATGATGATAAACGGCTAGCCACTTGAAGTACCTACATTTTGATCAAGTAATACGATTGTAAATTAGCAACGATTTTTAAGGCTGATATTCGTAATCAACCAAATCGTGGGAATAACGGGTTTGGAGCCACGAAAAATCGTTGATCATTTTTTTACGTCTACCGTGAGATATGGATTTTGTAATGAATGGTGTCATGACTCTTGTAATAATTAACAATAGTAAAAGTGATAGCAAATAGACCGTATAATTTATTGGTTTCTATTCTGATTTTCCATTGTTTTCGAAGAAAAAAACAGTCAACAGACCATCATTTGACCATAAAAATATACTAAAAATACTTGGAATAACTCAAAATCGATCTAAACTGGAATTCGAAAAGTTTATAGTGTGACCCCAAAACAGCAGTGACCGTCGATATCAACTTTTTGAAAAATGTGCGATTCACTGGAGCATGGAAAAACTTTTTTAATTGGCTTTCCGTCTTATTCTACCCATCGATTTGTCTACTCTTTCTGAAGAAAATGAGCGTTCGAAATTATTCGATTCCTATCCATTCTTACACGTCTGTAAATTTCTAAACTCTAAATTAAAAAAAATAGTTAATAGCGGTTGGGAAATTGCTCTAGAGCGTCTAAGTTTTTCATATGGGGAATTTTTTTATTTTCCACGTCGATTCGTCTACTCTTTACAAAGAAAATGAGTGTTCAATTATCAAAATGGAAAATGGGCTTCACATTGAAAAATGGGTTTCTGTGTAGGTCGGTGTACCAATCGCTCGTCGCCCAAAATGATAAAACATCGGAATTATGACTGAATTTCGAAAAATCGCTCGATTTTATAGATTGCTTTCTGTTTTCTACATTCTTCGAGTTCGTCAAGTGTAATTTTGACGTAATTTTGGAAATCCTATCCATTCTTAGACGTCTATAAATTTCTAAACTCGAAATTTCTAAACTCGTTCAATTGTCGAAATCAAAAATGGGCCTGACATAAAAAAATTTAATTTTGTGTACGTGAGCGTAGAAATCACTCGAAGCTGAATGATGAAAATTCCGGAAAATAAATTTTAGAAAATTTCCCGACATAATGCATTCTCAGATTTCATAGAGTTAAATTTGGATGCGATTTTGAGATTCCTTTCCATTCTCTCGCGTTCGTAAATTTCCAAGCTCGAAAATAAGAAAAAAGTTGTTGATTCTAAATCTTAAATTCATAAAAAAACTACGGAAAAAGTGAAAACTGCCGAGCAAAGAATGATTTCTTGAGTTCTCACGTTATGCAAAAACTTTTTTTCGCTCGCTCCAAATATGACCAAAATGTGAGGGTAAATTTTTCATCCGGGTGATTTTTTCTGTTCAATTCGTCGGCGTTCCTATTGTGCGTGTCACATTTTTTTGGGCGCACGCCGGATTTTACGCGGATAAATTTCTAATCGTTGAAAATCCAATCTCCCGCTTCGTTTGTTTTGATCCTTCGCATTGTCGTTCTTGCTCAAGCTCCGTGTCGTTTTAATACATCAACATGTAACCAATGCAGGACCCCTGACATATTTCGTACACGGTATCGTTCGGTATCGTTTCGGCTTCGCCGGTATAAGTAGCGTGAAATCGTTGACGTGAGTATTATATGGTGACACGGAACGACCACGCAAGTGGAAACTCTTTCGTACCGATTTTTTATCGCCTTCACAATATTTCATCACGAACACACAATTTTTTTTAGTTTCTTCAGATTTTACTCCATTTATTTACATAAAATAAATTCGGTAAAATTAACTGAATCTCAAAGACTGATTTAGGTAGTACCTAATAGGTACATTCTTTTAGTTCTTTTTGCACCAAAATTATAACATTTTGCAGCTCGAACTACCAAATACTCTAATTATTCCTACTTGATCAGGAACAACTATCAAAATGTAGTTATTTTTACACGGAGAAAAAGGTATAAATTTCGTTCGGGAGGGGCTTAGGTGATTTTTACTAGAAATTTATTCAACAAATTCAACTAGTAGTTTCATGATAAAATAATGGAAATTTCCTGAATTTTTAGAATTTTCAAAACTTTTTGAAATCTGAAATTTACAAAATATTTGAAATTCTTAAAATTTTCAAAATTCTTTGGAGTTTTGAAATTCTTGAAATACTCTAAACTTTTAAAATTCGCGAAATTGTTGAAAATCTTGAAATGTTAAAAATGTTCAAAATTATCAAGTTTCTTAAAGTTTCAGAAAGTCGTAAAATGGTCGGAATTTCAATAATATTTATTATGGAAGTATGTAAATTTTCAGAATTTTCAAAACTTTTTCAAATCTCCGAAATTCCCCAAATTTTAGAAATTCTGAACCTATTTTGAAAATTCCGAAAAGTGAATTTTGAAATTCTCAAAATTCTCTAGACTTTAAGAATTCGCGAAATTGCTGAAAATCTTGAAATGTTCAAAATGTTCAAAATTATTAAGTTTCGCAAAGTTTCAGAAAGTCGTAAAATGGTGGGAATTTCAATAATTATTATATAAATAATTATAAAAATTTTCAAAATCGTAATTTTCAGAATTAAAAAAATTTTGAAAATTTCAAAGACATGAAGATTCCGAACATTCACAATACTTCCTCAATTATCATTAAGGAAGTATGTATTGTAAATTTTCGGAATTTTCATGTCTTTGGAATTTTCAAAATTTTCGAAATTCTTGAAATTACGAGTTTGAAAATTTTCAAAATCCTGTAAACTTTAAAATTTATCAAAAGAGTCAAAAATCTTTAAATATGTTGAAAATATTCCAACTGAACGAAAGTTTCTTAAAATTATAGAAATGCGTAAAATTTTTAAAAATTCGAAAATTATGAAAACTGCCTTAATTCTCAAGATTTTTGACACTTTTTCAAATACCTGAAATATCTAAAATTTTTGGAATCCTAAAAATTGTAAAAACACTTAAAACTTTTGAAATTTTCTAAATTATTGAAAATCTTAAAATGCTCCAAATTAGCAAGCTTCTCGAAACTGGGAATAATTTGTGAAATTTTCGTAATTTTAAGAATTATGAAAATATTGTTATTTTTCAGAATATTCAAAACATTCACAAGTATCTGAAATTGACGAAAATTTTGAAATTCTTGAAATTTTCAAAATCCCAATAACTTCCAAAATCCTCAAGATACTTCAAACTTTGAAAATTCTCAAAATTGTTAAAAATCTTGAAATGTTGAAAAAATATTCCAAATAATTAAGTTTCCCGAAATGTTAAGAATTCGTGAAATTTTCGTCATTTCATGAATTATAAAAATATTGTGAATTTTCAGAATTTTCAAAACCTCTTCACAATTTCGAAATTTTCAAAATTTTCAAAATTTTCAAAATTTTGAAAATTTTCAAACTTCTAAAAAATTCTCGATAATTTCTAACATTTCCAACATTTTAAGATTTTTAACAACTTTGGGAATTTTTAGAGTTTGGAGGATTTCAAAACTTTAAGCCGTATTGGTCTTTTAAAATTTCTAAAAACTTCTAAAATTCTCATAATCCTCCAAACTTCAAAAATTCCCGAAATTGTTGAAAATCTTAAAGGTTTAAAATGTTAAAAATTATCAAGTTTCTCAAAAAGTGAAGAATTTGTAAAATTTTCGTAATTTCAAGAATCATGAAAATATTCTAAGTTTTCAGAATTGTTGAAACTTTTACAAATCTCCGAAACTTACGAAAATGTTGGAATTTTTGAAATTCTCAAAATGCCAGTAACTCCCAAAATCTTCAAAATACTACAAACTTTAGAAATTCTCAAAATTATCAAAAATCTTAAGATGTTAAAAATATTCCATATTATTAAGTTTCTCGAAACGTTAAGAATTCGTAAAATTTCCGTAATTTCGAGAATTATGCAAATACTTTGAATTTTTAGAATTCTCAAAACTTCGAAATGTTCAAAATTCTGAGAATTTCCAAACTCCTAAAAACTTACAAAATTCTCAAAATCCTCTAAACTTAAAAAATTCCCAAAGTTGTTAAAAATCTTAAAATGTTTAAAATGTTCGAAATTATCAAGTTTCTCGAGAACTTCGACACTTGTAAAAATCAATATTCTGCCATTTTTTAAAAAATATCCTTTTTTGCCATGTGCTTGATTTTTCAAATTCCCCAGAATTCCTCCCTGGCTACGTGCTTACAGTATTGTTGCCTCAACCATACTGTTTTCTCCCTGTTCGCAAATTGTTCGAATTCCTCGCGAAAAGCTCGTAAATGTTCTCCAGGAAACAGCCCCTCCTGTATATGAAGACACTCCGGGAGAAAAAAGATAAACGAGGGATGAAGACCAAGAAGAAGTGGAGGAGATAAAAAAAGAGGGAAGGAATGGCAAAGATATCGGGGGAGGGAGAGGGAAGAACACATGTCGTTCGTCGTGCCCCGCGGTGCTGCGGGTTCGGTGCGTGGGATTCGTATATTAAGTGCGAGCAGGACAATGAAAACAAGGACGCTCGGAGAAAAAGAAAGAGGACGGGAAAAGAAGAATCGTGGATGCTCGTTAAGTTCGGGCGAGAAAAGGACATGGCGCGAGATGCGAAACCAAGAGACAGATGAACTAATGCCCCGGAGCCGGCGGGGGGTTGTTGCTTTCGAGCGTTTAATGATTTAGGCTGCTAGAACACTATTCCTCGGATTCGATTTTGAGACGAGCAAACATAAATTTCCCGATGTCTCGATCGCGGGCACTGTACGCCCGGGGATTAATTTTTGGCGAGAAATTAGGGGGGCGAACAGGGGGCAACGAGGAGGGTTGTTGTGGGCTTTTTTTATTGTGCGATTCCGTGACGTTTAGAGGTTTTCCAGGACATTGATTTATTTTTGTAGGTCAATGATCCAGTAACTATCCAAAATAATGCCAACGAAAAAAAAATTGGCAACAGCGTAATTCTTTTTGGGTTCGATTTGGGGGTCCAAGAAAAGCTTAAATCCGAAAATTAGTCACCCTTGGGAAATTCCACCATCTTGCATTAAAGGGGTGGATTTTATTATTTTGTATATAACTCTCTTCCTCGACTTTTTTCAAAAAAAAGTTGAGAGTACAAAGTTGTCAAGAAAAAAATTATCTACAAAAATGGTCCTATGACAATTTTTATTTAGTGCATAATTATTGCAGTTATAAACAAATTAATTGGAAATTACTTGAATTTTGGAAAATTGGCAAGATTTTTGGAATACTTTCGAAATTGTGAAGTTTTCACGAATTCACATGAATGTTGATATTTCGGAATTGTGAAGCTTTTTAATTTGAAAAATAGGTTGATTATTTGTTTGAAAAACTGAGAACTTTCGGAATTGTGAAATTTACACGAATTTACACGAACGTTAATTTTTAAGTTGTGAAATTTTTTAATTCTGAAGTTATTGGGAATTCAAAAAAATGTCGAATTTTTGAACAATATCGAGATTGAAAAGTGGACAAGTTTCACGATTTTCACATTTTCGGAAATTTCGACAATTCTACAGTTTTCGAGAATATCTGCGAAGCTTTGAAGCTTAAGAGTTCCAAAAATTTTGGAATTTTGGTGTTTCAAAGTTTGGACAATTTCGGAAATTTCAGTCTTGAAATTTTGAAAAATTAATGAAAATTTCCGAAATTTTCGGTTTTTCCGAATCACTTGAATATCTAAAAACTTTGAAAGTTTCGAGAATTTGCAAAATTTCCAAAATTACGAGAATATTACAAATTTCAGTAATCCTAAAAATTACGAGAATTTTAAAAATTACAGGAACTGCAACAATTTCTAGACTTTTAATTCCAGGAATTAAAAAAAAACACACATTTTTTTTAAAACCCTCCCGAAAATTTCTTCTGCGTTCGCCCTTGCCCCAGCTGTCACGTCCTAGCCAAGTACATACCTCTTAATTATTTATTCCACACCCAAACAATCATTCAAATTCAAGCACACAATTAATGCAGATATTTCGCGTACATGCGGGCAACTGAAAAAAACCTCAATAAAATCATCTGACCCCAAAACAAACGCATCATCGCGATCATAGCCATAACATGTGGGTTTAGATCCCCCAGGGCCTATTTCACTGATAAAACTCGCCCCGTGAGAATCACCGAGACGCGGGAGAAAGTAAGTGATTAGGGCGATTGAGAAGCGACTCTCTATCTCCGCGTTCCCCACAACGTAATTGCGATCCATCGTTACAGATAAACATCGCCAAATTCATCCCGTATTGAAAACGTCTTCTGCTAATAAAAGCGGCATGTGTCCCGATAAGTGGATGGAAGGAATTGAAGGAAAACACAATTAACCGCAATTGACATTGTTGTCTACGTAGTCAAGTTCAATTAATCTACACTTTATCAACTAATTTTCCGCATTTTTCTGGCTTGTGGAATGAAACGAATCTTTGGAATAGAAATTTGAATGCAGGTTCAGTTTTTTGGAAGATCTATGTTAAATTTGATGGAGTTCGAATTCAAATTATTTTTGGAGTATAACGACAGTCAAATTTTATTTACTTGTAGTTTTTTGGAAATCTATAATACGAATCAGAGATCATTCAACTACGTAAACAGTAAAAAATCACGAATTGTTTAGTCGTTTGCTACTATTCAAATAGTAAAAAATTACTAACACAAATTAGTGATTTTTAATTCTCGAGCATTTCGATTTGACTAAGGAATCCCTCCGGACGTTTGTGCAAACGATTTATCCGTGCGAAATGTATAATGATGATTGAAAATTGATAGAAATCAATAGGAATTAACAAAAAATTATTATGAATTGTTGAGAATCAATGGAATCTGATGAGAATCGATTGGAATCAATGGGAATTGATAGGAATTAATGGGAATCAACGAGAATCAATGGAAATTGATAGGCATTGATAGGAATTGATGAGAGTAAATGGGAATTGACGGGAATTGATATAAATGAATGGGAGTCGATAGGAATTGATAGAAATCGACGGAAATTGATATGAATCGATGGGATGAATTGATAGAAATTGATGTGAATTGACAAAAACTGATGGGAATCGATGGAAAATGATAAGAATCAATGGTAACTGATGGGGATTGATAGGGGTTGACGGCCATTTATGAGAATCAGTGGGAATTGATAGGAATAAATAGGAATTGATGGGAATCAACAGGAATTTATGAGAATTGATAGAAATTGATGGAAATCGATGGGAATTGATATGAAAATAAATAATAATAGCGCCGGAAATAATTAGGAATTGATAAATACCAACGGAATTTTGATAAGAATTGATGAGCATTGATGAAAACCAATGGAATCTGATGAGAATTGATGGGAGTCGATTGGAATTCATGAGGGTCCGTGAAAATCAATGGTAAGTGATGGGAATTGAAAGGATTTGAGGCAACTTAAGACAATCAGTGGGAATTGATGAGAATGAATAAGAATTGATTGGAATTGATGAGAATTAATAGAAATTGATGGAAATCGATGGGAATTGATATAGAAATGAATAGCAATAACACAGGAAATCATTAGGAATTGATAAAAACCATTTGATGAGAATTCATTAAAACCAATGGAATCTGATGGGAATTGATGGGAATAGATTGGAATTAATGGGAGTCAGTGAGAATCAATGGGAATTGATATAAATTGATGGGAATTGATAGGAATCAATGGGAATCGATAGGAATCGATGGAAAGTGATAAAAATCAATGGTTATTGGTGGGAATTGATGGGAATCGATGGGAATTGATGGAAGTCAGAAAGAATCAATGGGAATTGACAGAAATCAATGGGAATCGATAAGAATTGATGGTAATGGACAGAATTGATAGAAATCAATGGGAATCGATAGGAATTAATGGGAATAGATTGGAATTAATGGGAGTCAGTGAGAATCAATGGGAATTAATAGAAATTGATGGGAATTGAAAGGAATCAATGGGAATCGATAGGAACTGATGGGAATCGATGGAAAATGATAAAAATCAATGGTTATTTGTGGGAATTGATAAGCATCGATGGGAGTTGATGGAAATTGATGAGAATCAATGGGAATGGATAGGAATTCATGGGAATCGATTGGAATTAATGGAAGTCAGTGAGAATCAATGGGAATTGATAGAAATTGATGGGAATTGATAGGAATCGATAGGAATCGATAAAAATTGATGGTAATAGACAGAAATTAATGGGGATCGATGGAAATTGATGAGAATCAATGGGAATGGATAGGAATTGATGGGAATCGATTGTAATTAAAGGGCGTCAGTAAGAATCAATGGGAATTGATAGGAATAAATGGGAATCGATAGGAATTGATGGGAATCGACAGAAATTGATAGGAATCGATGAAAAGTAATAAGAATCAATGGTTGTTGGTAGGGATCGATGGGAATTAATGGGAATCGATGGAAATTGATGAGAATCAATGAGAATGAATAGGAATCGATGGGAAGTGATGAGAATCAATGGGAATGGATAGGAATTGACGGGAATCGATTATAATTAATGGGCGTCAGTAAGAATCAATAGGAATTGATAGGAATCGATGGGAACTGATAGAAGTCAATGAGAATCGATAGGAATTGACGGAAATCGACAGAAATTGACGGGAATCGATGGAAAGTAATAAGAATCAATGGTCTTTGTTGAGTATTGATGAGAATCGATGGAAATTAATGGGAATAAATGAAAATGAATAGGAATCGATGGGAAGTGATGATAAATAATTGATCGACATTGATGGGAATAGATTGCAGTGGATGGAAATCGATAGAAATTAATGAGACTCAATGGGAATTAATGTAAAATCATGGAAAACTTACTGACTGGGCGGGGAGGGAGGGGGTGGCACATGTTTTTTCACAATATAGGGAGATAGATGATTATTTCGCACTGGTGAAAGTATTGTTTATTTTAATAGTTGAATTATATCACTAATTTCATAGTTTGTTCTCGAAAAATGACCATCAAACTGTGTCCCAGTACTTTAAAATTATTATCCGTGCTTATTTTGAAAAAATCACATTTTTTGAAAAATCTGATGAATAATTATTCACCCACGGTGTCGATAATCAATTAATCATTGTCGAAAAGATAATTTCTCCGATTATTTCGCGATGGGGAAAAAATGGGCGAAAGACGAGAGAATCTATTCAGGGGTCGTCGGGGGCGCGCGAAGTACAAAAAGACATGGCGCTTTCGTGGGTGTAATTACGCGTGATTGTACGGTGTAATATTCACTATGTAAGTGCGCAACTCTGTACGTCCGCGGATGACAATAACATCATACGCGCCGCGGGTTGCGTGACTTTTCACCTGAAAATCTTCGTATCATCGAGCGATGGATTTGCCGACAGACGGACCGGTGAATGTACTAATTGTATCACCACGCGCTTTTTCTTCGCTACAACGGGGGAAATCGTGAAATAAAACGCGCCTTGTGACCCTTCAACGATCATTTTTTAGCAGTAAAAATGATGGATGAGTATAGAATTTTCGGAATTTTTGTGCATTGTCAAGGATAATGTATAATTGTTTGATAGAATAGGAATAGGAATAGGAATCCGAATTTTTTTAATCCTAACGAATATTTTCGAAATTTTTCAGAAATATATGGAAATTTTTTAGAAATTCTCGAATTAACATTTTTACGGATTTCTTAAAAATTTTACGAATTTACGAACGTTTTTTGAAAATCTTTTTCAATTTGGGAAAGTTTTACTTTTTTGCAAGATTCTGCATTTTAGAAAATATGAAAAAATTTCAGTAATTAAAGAATTTTCCTACAATTGGTTTTAATTTGAGTATTTCGGAATTTTTTTCGGGAAAATGGAAAGTTTTGAACTTTGATTGAAAAGATTATGAACAAGAAAAAATGGTTAGTGAGATTTTCAACCATAGAGTAATTCTTATGATTCTATTCATCACAAAAAATTTTTCGATGAATCGTTTTCAACGATTTATAAGAAAACGCAGAGAAAAAAGTACGAAAATACGAAAACTTTCCCACAATCCATATCAAACACTTTTTTTAAACACTCCTTCACAATCAATAAACTCGCCATTGTATGGAAAAAATTCGCGACACGCCCCGCAACCCAATTCCTTGAAAACCACCTATAAACTCCATCGCAAAATAAATGCAAAACCAGTTCGCAATATAGACTCGCGTGCTCCGCAATTCAAATGTATACTCGGATCGCGTGTTTCGCGAAAACCGCTCAAAATTATCGGCGCGTGAAGCCATATTATACTTGCGAAATCCAATGCCTAATCACGCGCGAATTGCAAAAAACGAAGAAAAATGCATGTGGCAGGCACACGCAGGATAATGCATATTCAAGGAGGTTCTTATGTTTTCATACTCGCGAAAAATCGAAGTAGACTAGACTGCTACGAAAACAAATATATTCTTCGTACGTAAGATATTTTTTAATCATTTTTCAATCTTCGAAAATTCCGAGAGACATAATAATTGTAATATACAGGGTATCCCAAAAACCATAGGTTTCCCATGGAATTCACCATGGGAAATCACCAAAATTTGCAAAATTAACGAAGTTTTCAACTATTTGTTTGAACCTTAAGGGTTGAAGATTTTCATAATTTATATTAGTTTCCTTAATTCTGTGGAGGATCATGCATTGTTTTTTGATTTTAAGAAAAATTTTTTTTATTCCAAAAATTAATTTTTAGTCAACAATTTATATTCAACTGAAAATCAGAAATTAATTCAGTTTTATTTCAAAAATTTTCGCGTTGCGACATTTTCGGAATTTTTATGTTCTCACGGATGTTGTACATTTCTGCGATAGTTTGGAATTTTTAACATTTTGCGAAAAAAAAAAAATTTTTCGACAAGTGAACTTATAATTTTTGAAAATTCGGGAGATTTTTAGATTCGTGCAAATTCTGTAAAATTTTGGTGAAATTCAAAAATTTTCTACATTCTGCAAAACAACCGTTTTTTACTGATATATTTTAACAATTCGCCATTTTTCAATAATTTCTAGTATTTTTAAATTTTCCCTCTTGCAGAAATTTGGAAATTTTTGAAATCTTTGACGAACTGCAAATTT
Organism: Platygaster equestris; assembly: GCA_030522785.1. Taxonomy (NCBI): domain Eukaryota; kingdom Metazoa; phylum Arthropoda; class Insecta; order Hymenoptera; family Platygastridae; genus Platygaster; species Platygaster equestris. The sequence continues at coordinate 3,600 of JAPYZK010002210.1, read as the reverse complement.
TTCGTATTTGGAAGAAAATTTGACGTTCCCCAAATTTCAGAGACATTTTTTCATTTTTGCTGTAAAACTGAACTACTTAAAAATTAGCAGATTTCTAATAAAATTTAAGAATTGCAATTTTCAATAATTTTTGACCTTCACAAATTCTAACGAATTCTTGTATTTTATCAAAGATATTCAAATTTCCACAATTTCGCAAAAATTGTCTAACTCTTCTAAATAAGTTTACAAATTTTATGAATACGCGAAAATTTCCGATTTCCCTGAAATTCTGAATATGAAGCAACCAAAAATTCCGAAAAACGTTTGGATTTCCAAAAATATTAACCAAAACTCTACATTTTGCAAACATTTCAAATTCACATTCAGATTTTCGATAAAATACTATATCATCCGAATTTCAAAATTTTTCAAATATCCAAATTTTTGGACATTATACAAACTCCAACAAATTTTCCCAAATTTGAAAAATCCCTGAATTCCTAACAATTTGTACTACCCCACATAATTACATGAATTGATGTAAATTTTAAAATTTCGCTGTTACGGTGCACTTTGAGTTGAACTCATTAACTCTGTTTGTCAGTGTCATTTTCCGAATCCCACATTTCTCCGAATGAACTTTTTGTTGAACACACGACAAAGACGCGTATAAATGTCGGCCCGGGACAGATGGAAGGCGCATTCGATCATGAAAAAAATGGCCGTACGTCGATGTATATATTCGTAGGCGAATGAATTCGTAAGTCAGGAGGTATTGGAGGTTTTTCTGGCGCGCGAGAAAGCACGAGTCGGTGGCGTATATAGATGGACCCCCCGCGAGATCGGCGGCTACCACGAGAAGGGGCACATTGTCACTCGTACACGGGGGTCCCTGACAACTGAATGCCCTGGCGCCCTGGGAGGCATCATCACGCGCTCTGTAATTTTTGCAACCAATGACTTTTTTTCCTATTCTTTTCCGCCTTTCAGAATCGGTTAAACTACTCGCGGCTCGCAAACAACGCACGACGACCACCTGGTTGTTCCAAACCAATCGCGCGAGAAGTCAACGATTCTCGAGCACGTGTGCTGCGAGCGCCCTTATTGAGTGCGTAAGGGTTTTCGGCATTTTTAGTCAAGAATCGAGATGCGTTCGTTCGTTCGACAAAACATTTTTTTTTTTTTTTTTGTTTTCTTCGGGGAAGATTAGGAAAGAGGGTGTAATTCACAGGTTTTTGGGGGAATTATCGATGTACCCCCTCCCCCTTTTTTTTCTTTTGCCCGTAAATTGTTCGAAGGGACAAAATTGAGACAATTCAACTCGAGACTGAAGAGTTTCAGAATTTTGAGAAGCCTAGAGCGAAAGTTCGAAAATGCGAAAAATTGATGATATTGATTTCAAACGTAGACAACGTTAAATCGATTTTCCATCAGTCAAAATTATTAAAAATTTTCAAAATCCCAATATGTATGAATATTTTATACAATCGCATCAAAATCATAATTTCTCTATAATTTTTCAGCCCTCTCCCCTTTTTTTACTTTTGTCCGTAAATTGTTCGAAGGGAAAAAATTGAGACAATGCAACTCGTGACTGAAGAGTTTCAGAATTTTAAGAGTCCTCGAGCGAAAGTTCGAAAATTCAAAAATTTAATAATATACATTTCAAACGTAGACAAATCTGTAAAATCGATTTTTCATCATTCAAAATTATTAAAAATTTTTCAAAATCCAAATATGAATGAATATTTCATAAAATCTCATCAAAATCATAATTTCTTCGTAATTTTTTAGCCCTCTCCCCTTATATTTATTTTGCCCGTAAATTATTCGAAGGGAAAAAAATTGATAAAACTCAACTCGAGACTGAACAGTTTCAGAATTTTCAGAATCCTAGAGCAAAATTTCGAAAATTCAAAAAATTTATAATATTGATTTCTCACGTAGACAACTCTGTAAAATCGATTTTTCATCAGTCAAAATTATTGTAAAATCATCAAATCCGAAAAGGTATGCATATTTTATAAAACCCCATCAAAATCATGATTTCTTCGTCATTTTTTAAAATACTCGCATACGAATTAATTTCAAGGGAGGCGGCGGGGGAGTCATATAATATGACATCATAGGAAATAAACACAGTAAAAACTATTCAAATTTCGAACAAAAAAGGGGGGAGGGGGTCGATTGATAAAAAAACTGCCAACGTCTTTGATGGGCCACCCCTGGATACACTGCAGGCAATTTTATTCATGTCGTGTACTTATTTCCCATGTAATTGCTCTTCACGAAAACATTATGATGTTTACACCGAGTTTGTAAAAAATCATCTCATCATGCGCCAAATCAATCAACGCCCCAATTTTCGGATTATTCCGCGTTTAATGCGCACGCCCAGCTCCGCGATACTCACCCCGGGATGGTAAAAATTGAGCGCAAGTAGCGCAGGACCCCCCATGATAGGTCTTTATGCGTTGACCAATGGGGTATTTTGCTTTCATGCTACCGGGCAGAGAAAAACGCGAACTGCGCACGAAAAAACGTCATCCGTATGTCGTGCAAATACCCCCCGCGTATGACTTCCGTTGGCAAACGGATCGAAAATGATTCCCCAAAATGGCTCCGATTCTAACCCCAACTATGAAAAAATCGGATTAATTGGGGTTCGAAGAACTAGAAGGTTACCAGGTTTTTATGGTATTCACGTACGTAACTCCGTTTTTTATAGTAATTGAAGAGTCTTTACTGAAACTTATTTATTATTAATTTTGCAGAGTTAATAGTTAAGGATTCGAGACTGTATTCTCTATATGATTGAGAGAAAATAGTTTATTGAGGGCTGTCCATAAATTACGTGACGCTCTTAGGGGGGGGGGGGGTCGATAAGAATGTGACGTAACAAATTTAAGTGCGTATGTATTTATTTTACATACCTTTGATCGACGCGATAATTTATTGCAATTTTAAATAATTAAAAACAACCAGAGAAGTTCTACTAGCGTAAAATTTCGACGAATTTGTGATTTATTTGAAATTGTCTAACGTCGAGAAATTTTCGAACATATATAAGAAGTTTTTGATATTAATGAAGAATATTCGAAAATGTAAGTAGTGCTAGGAAATTTTTAAAAAATAAAAAAATTTGTATTTTATACAATCATTTAATATTTTTGGACTTGAGAAAATGTTTCGAATTCATAAAATACTCCAACATTATTAGGTTTTTAACATTTCTTTTTATTTTTTCGAAACAAAATTGTAATTATTCGAGTGTTTTCAAAACCAAAATTGTCCGAATTCTAAAAATCTTTGTCTATTTTGTACATTTTTTGCATAATGATGAAAAATACACAAAAAATGTTTAGAATATTCATATTTTCTATTTTTAGACATCGTTACGTTACACTTGGGGGAGGGGCAAGGAAATTGGGTGGGGGGAGGGGAAGAATTATATCATCCGAAATTTTATTTTTGCTGTGAATCGTCTCTATTAAGCAGTAGACACCATATGAATCATCATAATTTTTCGATATTATTGAAGAATATTTGAAAATTCAAGTAGTGCTAGGAAATTTAAAGAAAATAAAAAAATTTGTATTTTATACAATTTTTTTCATA
>JAPYZK010002209.1:0-24045 GCA_030522785.1 Platygaster equestris | reverse complement strand
CATGTACACGTGCGTGGATGACGCAATTCTATTAATAATCTTGCGAGTGTGAACCTGTCGAGATGACGCACTAGTTTTAAATATTTATTACATAGGATTCTCTGAAAAGTCGTGTGCGAGTTGAACCTTGTCGTGGTGACGTTATTCTTGCAATAAAAGTGCCTATTTCAACTCGACAACAGAAACTCTGAATTTTTGAAATAAATCAAAAAAATCTAAAATAGAGAATATATTGTTCAATTGCTTGAAACTTGTAAAAATGTCATAAGTTAAATTTTGTTTAATAATTAAAAAATAAAAAACGAAAAAGATGAAAAAGTTTTCGAAAAAGAAAAGCATTTGGAACTTGAAGAAAAAAATAGTTTAAAGAATTGAAAAACTTTTTTTTCAAAAAAGGTTAAAAAAAAAATTTTTTTTAAATATATTTTTTGAAAAATCCCTTCCTTAACGACCATGTGATCTACCGTGGAAGGGTGGGAGAAGCGCGTGGGAGCACAAAAAGGGAGTATGAGTTGGGAGGAGGGGGTCAGGATCGTCTTTGTTCATCTACTTCAGTTATCTTTTTCGTTTTGTCATAATAACTCACCTTTGCTGATGTTATTTCTTCTCGGTTCTTGTCGCAGGATCTTAATGTCTATGTTTATAAAATATCTGTTATTATTATCATTGTCATTATTGTCCATTTTGCTGGTTCAGTATTGAATGTTCCATGTATTCGAGGGTGCGGGGGAGGGGGAGAAGGAAAAAAAGGAGGGGTGGGAAAAGGGGAGACGAAGGTGAAGACGAAAATAGAAAGAATTCTACTACTCTTCCGTATATCGTATGAGTTTATTTTTCGACAATTCCCTTTGTAAATATTTTTGTTTGTTTGTTATTATCGTAATGCAGATTCCTAACGCGCTCGTAAAATAAGCTAATGTGCAGATGTAATTATGTACGTGGTAGTGTATTAATAGTACAGATACCCTTATAGTTATGGTTATCAAAAGTGTTCCGCAGTGATCTGTTATGAATCGGTATTTGATGTGCGTGCGTGAATTAGTGAGTTGATTATTTGTTTATTTACAATCCAGAGAATCCGATAATCTTTTATCGTATGTTTTGTTAGTTGAGATATATTTGTCAAATTATGAGGAAACTTTCGTCTAGAGCTAAAATTTAATAAAATAGTTGATGATTGAGAAGAATTACAAATAGTTCTGTGCTCAAAGTTGAACAATAGATTAGTATGTTCTTGGATTTGATGCACTTCGACTCAAATTCATTCATAGGAATAATTAGTATCAATCTTTATGTGTTATATATCTATCGTTATATATTATATATATATCGTTATGTATTATATATATATCGTTATATATCGTTATACTATCTTTACGCGTTATAATTGACTTATTTTATGCAATTTTTAGAACAACTATGATTTCGGTTCGATCTATTCATAAGACTTACTTGTAAGAGTGTTTTTTAATGTTTCTAAAAAGTGTTCGAGGTTCGGGGTGTCAAGGTTCTGGGGTGCAGAGCACCAGTTTTTGTTTCGGAATATGCGCGCTACGACCCTGCCCTTCACTGCACTGCACAGGTATTTGTCTGCCAGCTTGCACACGCTGTACAACAGACTTCTGGGGATTTTGTCTACTTCTTCTAGGGCGTATATCACTTTCACTTGGATCCGTACTGTTTCGGACCTTTTCTCCGAAGATCTTCTCCGCATATTCCCTTGAAGTTGAAGAGGCTCTTAAAAAATTCACTGTTTGCGGATATTACGTTCCTGTGTGCCGCTATCCTTTGTGTAGATCCTCTGACCTGCAGTGTAGTATCTGGGTGTGGGGTGTCAGGTTCGAGCGGGAATAGCGAAGCTGTATTTTGTCAACAGACAAACAGCTGTTAGAACAAATTTGGGGTATGATGGGTTTTGTCCGGGTCTCACGATGGGGCCATAAATATCAAAAGCGAGTCGCTCAAACGCGTCGGAGCCTCCTTCTGTAAAAACCATTGGATTTTGGTTTTGACTCTCGCTAGAACCTCGATGGCCATTTTTGCCAGAATGTGCTTCTTCAACAATTTCTGAACGTTTTTCTGGTGGGGGTACGCTGATAACTTTTTCGCGGAAAAAAATTTAATTTCCGTTTCCGCGATTCTTATCTGTAAGGTCTTCTTAAATTGTTGCCAACGTGGTGAGCTCGTAATCATTGAGTCACAGTTTATAGCTATTCTTGAAATTTTATTCTCTGTGAGGGCTTTTTTAAGAGTGTTTATTGAACCATCTAATTCGCTAATTTTTGGTTCGGAATCTTTCATCATCAACCCTAGCAAAAATGTATCTCCCCTTTTGGTCACAACGATTTTTTCATTTCTGGAACTCGCTGTCTTCAACTTCTTTGGATTCAGTAATCTTCTTTCTATCAGTAGGTTTAGCGAATCTGACGGTAAATCCAAGTTTTCCAGGAGAAAGTACAAGATATTGGTATTTTCATCTAGGGCATTCTTTTTTAAATTGATGAAACGTGCATTGGTTTGTTACGTCGTTTCTAATTGTTGGTAAGATTTTGTCTTTGAAAAAATTCTTCTTCGTTGGGGTCATGTTCTCTTTGTCTTCTTCGCCCTCATCTCTCTTGCTCCCACTGTCGTCAGTGGTTTCGGATTTTTCGCTGATGCCGTCGTCGTCGTTGCTCCGCATGCCTTCTTCTTCCTGTTCCGCATTCTTGAAGTTTTTTCATTCTTCATTGTTTTCCTATTATTTTCTTCTTGGTCTTTCTCTTCGGGTTCGTTCAAATTTTCGAGGTTTGTACTATTTTTCGTGTTTTGATTTCTTGGAAACTTTTGTTTGTCTATTTCGAAAAAAAGTATGGCTGATACGCTTCACGAGTTCGTCATCAAAAATGTGATACTTTCCGGGGGCTGTCTGTGCTGCAGTGGCGTAGTGTCCGCTGGAAATTCCTGGTCCTTTGTGCTCGATTACTGACGTGATGTTGTAAATCATTTTGTTTTTTTATTTCTGGTTGTTGAGTTTTATGTATGGTGACAAATTAATTTTTGTTTCGAAGGTAATTTGTTTATCGATTTTTCTTCTGAATTCGTTGGTGCGATTTAGGTGGATTATAAGAACTCTCGGTAGCTTTTTTACACTATGTGTTTTAGTTGCGGTTGTTTTTCTCTAGCAGGATTCGCAAGAGTTATCTTCGAGTTTGATTCCTTCAGAATGGAATTAATTTTCAACAGCTTTTTCTGATTTTTTAGTTGATGTTTTTTGAAGAGTGAGCTGTCGTTCTTCATGGGATATTTTTAAAATTTTTTGGCACTTTTGGCATAAGATGTCGTTATTGATGACGCTGTTGGAAATTTTTTTAATAGGGTTGCCGGTGTCGTCTATTTTTGGATTTGGTTTTGAGCGAGCGATATTGTACGTCTCTTCCATTCGTTGTTGAAGCTCGAGAAGATATTCGTGTGCATCTTCTTGTCTGTTTTTGGATAATGTTCCTGAAATTTGTTGCAGTTTTTCATAGATTCTTCTTGGTATAATTTTATCGCCTGTTCTCTGATGACTTATAATTATCATTTCTGGTAGAATACAAATAATGCAATTTTCTCGGCTATTGATTCTTTGCGTGTGTTTTATATAGGTCAACCATTAAGTAAATATTGGTGTATGAAATAGAGCCTGAATAGTGCTATCCGTATGACACGGATTTTTTACGTAATGAAATCCTGCTCCTACTAGCGAGTCTTGGGCTGGTTCTAAGTCTGTTATTTCTGTGTCAAAATTATCAAGGTCCATTGGAATACTCCCTGCTCTCACTATTTCTGCTTCGATGTGGGGTCGTTGATCGGGGAGGTCTGCGCTGTGATTTTTCGGGGGTCTCGGCTGCTGCATAATGTCCTGGTTTTCTGATTCCGGTGGCCTTGATTGTTCCGCGATGTCCGGGAATTCTGGTTCTGGTGACCTTGGATGTTCCGCGATGTCCAGGTTTTCTGGTCCTGGTGATCTTGAATGGCCTCGACTTTTGCCTGTTAAAAGTATCTTCTTTCTTATTTTTTGAGCGTTGTTTACTTTACTTTGTGAGGAATTCCACGCGTCTTCTGCAGAGTCGCTTGATAACTTCGCATTCCTTTTCTCGTCGCCGCTATTCATTATTTCTAAGCGTGTCGCGAGATTATTTTCGGAAATGTTTTCTTCTATTTCAGTATCGTCGCTTATTTTAAACGTCTTGATATAAGATTCTACAGTTATCTGGGGCTTTTGTCCGTTTTTGCCCTTCAGATATTTCTTGTATATTTTGCGTGGTGATACCTTCCAGGGTGAGTCGCTCGTCAATGTCAGTGTCCTTCGATACCACTGCCTCATATAACCATCGTTTGTATTTTTCTTTTTTATTTACCTTTTTCCTACGCTTATTCTTTGGGTTTTCCGTTTCTTCGAAGTAAGTCTCATCTGTATCATATTCTAAACATATTTTTTCTTGTGTTTTCTTTTCCGCATGTGCATTTTCATCTGGATTCTCTGTTTTGTAAAACCAATGTTTTTTCTCGATTTTTTTCTTACTCAAATTTTTCTTCGGTTCTGCTTCTAAATCCTCGGCTTCGGCTTGGCATTTGTCGTCATCTTTGTAGTTTTTGACAAATTTTTTCAGCATTCTCTCATGATTCTTAGCAATGTTCTCAATTTCGGCAGTATCTTCGTCTTTTTTAAGGGCGTTCTCTTTTCGTGTTTCTCGTTTTTGCTATTAATACTTTCTCTTTGTCGTTTGGCCTTACTTTCTTTTTGTTTTCCTCTTGTTTTTTATTTGTCTTTCCTATGTTCTGTTTCGGTTTTTCTACTTCTGGTGTCGAGGTGTCTTCTCTGTTTTCTTCTTCGTTATCTTCGATTCGGCTGAGAGCGTCTGCAACAACATTTTTGGCTCCTCTAAGGTAGGCAATGTCGTAGTCGAATTTCTCAAGCTGAATCCTCCATCTCATTAATTTATGAGCAAGTTTCTTGGTTGTCGTGAGATGGCTGAGAGGGCAATGATCTGACAAGAGTGTAAATTTTTGACCAAAAAGATAGGGTCGAAATTGCTCTACTGTATAGATCAGAGCGAGAGCCTTTTTCTCTGTAGTTGAGTAGTTTTGCTCTGCTTTGTTGAGTGACCTTGACGCGTATGCAATTGCGTGGTCTTTCCCAATTTCTCCTTGACATAACATGAATCCAAAGGCGTAATTTCAAGCGTCGCATGTGACTAAAAATGGCTAGGAAAAATCAGGTAGCTGCAGAATGGGTTCGTCGGGTATTTTATCGCGTAGGGCTTCAAAAGCTTCTTGATGCTTGTCCTCCCGAATGTATATTATGTTTTTCTTGAGGAGATGATTGAGGGGTTGAGCGATTTTCGCGAAATTCTCGATGAATCTTCTGAAGTAGGAAACCAGCCAGAGAAAGGATTGGAGTTTCTTCTGATGGGGGCTGAATAGTCTTTGGGTGTTTGAATTTTCTTATCGTCGGGTTGGACTGAATTCTGAGAAATTTTATGACCCAAATAAATGACGTCGTGCTTCAAAAATTGGCATTTCTCTGATTGGAGTACTTAATCTGCTTCTCTAAATCTTTCCATTAGTCTTCGGAATTTCTCGTGTTCCTCCAGGTTGTTAGCAAATAGAATAATGTCGTCCATGTAAACGAGACATTCAATGTATGTGAGACCTGCGAGTACGTGGTTCATCATTATCATGAAACATGCGTAGCTTGTTTTAGTCCAAAGGGGAGGCGATTGAATTCGTATAAACCGTCCATGGTTGCGAACGTTTTTTTGTGCTTGGAATTAGGGTGTAATGGGATTTGGTGAAATCCAGCTGCCAAATTGAATGTACTGATGTATTTTGCTCCTCCTAGACAGTCGAGGAGGGTAGTGACATTTTCCAGGGGAAAGTTATCACTCACAGTTTTCAAATTCGGTTGTCTGAAATCAATGACCATCCTAAACCGTTTTTGACCGTCTGCGCCCAGTTTTTTGCACATGATCCAGACGGGACTCGGATAGTTGTTTTTAAGATTTGCATAATATCGTTTTTGAGTATATCGTTGACTTGTTTTTTGATTTCGTCTCTCTGGATGGGTGCGAATCGATATTGGCATTCCGATTTGACTAGATTTTTGTCCTTTGTTTCAATAATGTACGACAAAACGTTTGTATGACCCAGTTTTTTACCGTCTAGATGGAGATTATCTCGGAATTCTGCTACTAGTTTTTCAACGTGTTCGATTGTTTCGCGGTCAAGTCCCTCGCTGAAATTTTTCGCTGATTCGGGGTTCTTTGCATTCCCACTGAGTTGTGTCTGATCGACTCCAATCTTCTTGAGTCGAAATACTGTCTCTCGAATTTCTGGACATATGCGATCGCGTTTGTCAAAGTTTTCGGGTTACACGTCGCGACTCTGATTTTAATTTCTGGTTCCAGGCCGAGGACGTATTTTTTTATTGCGGTTTTTTCAAGTTCTTCGATCCTCGTGACTTTCGGGAGGTCGGATAGCGTAGTATCATATTCAATCGTGCTACGACCGTTGTTAAGTTATTTCGAGATTCTTGTTCCGAAATTTTCAACGTCCTCGTCTAACCCCTGAAACCCGAGCTCAATGCGGCTTGTCCAAAAGGCGACGTCATGACCGTCGTGACAGGCTTTTTTTAATGCTATTAGAAGGTCAGTGAGGCAGTCGTAACCGTATATTTTTTCACTACAACGTTCTTGTGCGTTCCCTTTTAAACGGGAGGCAATTGAATACAAAAACAGTTTTTCGCTCCCAGGGACAATAATTTCCTCTAATTTTTTGACGGTATTGCAAAATTTCAAAACGGACATATTTCGGCCATTGATCATTCGGACTAATTCTTCAGCCTCCTTGGGTTTCAAAAAGCTATTCATGTTTGCTCATTCTATTTTGCGAGGTTCACGATGCTTGTTTTTTACGATTGAGCTTCGTCTCGACACTTAAACCGTGTCTTTTAAGGGGTGGTTTGAGGGTTTGGGTACTCTATGTTTAAAGCAATGTGTGTTTCGAGATGAGTTATTTTAAATGAGTGGCGAATGAGTGTCTCATCATTCTATCAGTGCTGGGACCGGGCTCAGGGACTGCTCGCGTATCTCATCCGCGTTGGTTGGGGTGTGGTTCTCCTTCTTGTTTTTGTTTCTCGATTTCCTTTACCCAGGCTCCTATGGCGTCGAGGGCTCTGTTTATGAAGCTGTTTGGCTGGTTTTGTCGGCCTTGATGTTCCTCGTCGGGGGTTGGGAGTTGTACCTGGATACCGCGTTCTCAGGTTTGTATTAATTTATCTGATTTTGCGTTTTTCTTGATAGCCGCTATAGCTTTCTGAGCTTTCAGTGTGGTTTGTAGCTTTCGAGGTTTTTTTTTCTGCCGCAACGCCTCGTCTGTTTTCTTATGAAGTTCGTTTTCACCGCATTCATTTATTCTTTGTGTCTTGAGTATTTCGCGCACTTTTCGCGACACGGAAGCCGTTTTATCTTTCGGACCAAAATTAAGAAAAATATTCTCACAAACGGGATTGTTTTTCTTCTTGCGGCTACTGACAGGTCGGCTGCCACTTATTAATGTTGCAACCCGGGTTTGAACCTCGAATTGACGACAAAAATGATTTAGAAAGGGATTTCCGAGACTGTTCGAATCCACGAATCGCGTTCGGACGACCTCCTGGTCACGTCCTCCGCAGTCAAGAGTTCGCTGTCAGTACCTTCGTGTTGGTAAAATTACCCGGCGAAGTAGGAAAACAAATACCAGTTTGTTAACGGGAATTATAATTGATTAACGAGAGATAATTTAATAATAGTCCGATATATTCAAATCAATAAACCATAGTAAATGTGTTTACATTGAAGCTTGATTTCCCGGTTCCCTCAAGGAGCTCTAGACCAGACAGCACCAAGCAGAGTCACGACGGAGACTCTGCGTGCTAGAAAGTTGCTCTCGAGAAAGACGCGCTCACGAATCTTGGGCGCGATTATAAAGCACCTCGACGGGCTAGTTCGGCAAGGGGAAATCGTTCATCGAGGCGTTCCCCTGACGAATTTGCCGATTCTTGGTTTCGCATTTCTTGCCAGTTGGCGATTCGACACTTGGCGATTTTCTTCGCTGCACGATCGCGCGAGTTTTGCGGATTCTTATTACATCCGGTCGAGCTCAAACTTACATTGACAATCGAAATAATTCGTTGAAACGTGAGAATGAAATGTGCGGCTTGAATATTCATTCTATAAATATCCGGGACGTCACAACTATTATTCGAAATAGTATAGTAATATACACAGTAGTTGAATAATGTATTTTTTCCAACGAAGAATTTTAGAATATTTTGAAAGTAATAGAATATTGCGATTGGTTGCTATATTTGCGACTATGTGATTCTGCAAACCGCGAGCCGCAAGGCCAAAAAACGGGTTTCCCAAATTTTTATAATGTCAACTCGACAAGACTAAGATTCCGGTTTCCTCGGTCTTGGCATTTTAATCGTTAGAGCTATTGCGCACGAGTCGCAGAAAGAGGGAGTCTTGCCTCGTATCCGAAGAGAGTCGTGGAGGGGGTTCCTGAAAAACCGAAGCCACCAGCGGCGTTCAGGAAATCCGAGGCCTGGCTACTAATAATGAAAATTAAGTGAAAAGGGAAATATTTGCAAAATTAGAAGTTTTCATCTATCATGAACATATCGGAATCCAGTAAGGATTCATTCACTGTTCCGGGTAGTCAGAATATTTCAATCAAATGAAAGATAGATATGCAATTTCCAAAGTTTTCGAAAATTTTGAATCTCACGTTGATATTCTAAAGTTGCAAAAGTGTTTGATACTCATGATTTTCTGTGCATTGAGACACTCTATGTGATGTTTTATCTGCATACATGTCTGTATCTGTATCTGTCTTTGTCTCTATTTCAGTATCTGTCTGTCTCTGTCTCTGTCTCTGTCTCTGTTATGGTCTCTGTTTCTGCATTAGTCTCCGTCTCTGTCTTCCTCTCTGTCTCTGTCCTTGGTTATGTCTTTGTCTCTGTCACTTCCTCTTCTACTGTATATGTCTCTGTCTTAGTCTCTATCACAGTCTCTTAACCTCTCCCTGTCTCTGTCGCTCTCCTTGTCTCTGTCTTTGTCTTTGTCTCTATCACGGTTCCTGTCTCCGTCTCCGTCTTTGTTTTTGTTTCTGTCTTTGTCTCTGTATCTGTCTTAGTCTCTGTCCCCGTCTCTGTCTCGGTTTTAGTCTTTGTCCCTGTCTTTGTCGCTGTCGCTTGTCGCTGTCGCTGTCGCTGTCGCTGTCGCTGTCGCAGTCGCTGTCGCTGTCGCTGTCGTGTTGAACAAAATTTTTTTTACATGTCATCAAACGAAACATGTCGATTTATATCTGAATGTGCCCGTCTAAATATTTCGAGAACAAAAAACGCCACTTTTTTTTTATTGCGACTTCGTTATACCCACCTGATTTTTTTGCTGCAATACAAACGTTCTTCAAAGTGGAAATTCTGTCCTTGTTTTTCGGGCCTATTTTGAAATTTCAAACTTCAAGTAAACTAAGAAATTTATCGCTCATATAGTTATATTATCTTTGGTGGATTAGATTTGCAGCTCCTACGTAAAAACTCAAACACGTCTCGTGAATCCGCCGAACGATTTTGTCTTTTCCGCTGACATCACTTGACAAGATTTTTTCGGTCAGGTCATGGCATTCCATTTAAAAGTATATTTCTTTCAAGATCAAATGGTTTTTCAAATCTTTGGAATTAATATTACCTGACCGCAAGAATGGAAGCAAAGGCTTCTTTCAAAAATTCCTGACTACTTCCGTAGAAAATCAGAAACATTTTTTTTGCAACAAGTGGACACGTGTTCCAGAGTCTTAAAAAGAAATTATCAATAAATACCATTAACTTGATTAACTATTACTTTTCGATTGAGCATTTCTCTCCGTAAGAAACAATAACGTTACGGACAATTCCTGTAACTTGACGCGTGCTCGCGGTTATTTGTTCAAGGACGGGTTCCTTAATTTCATTAAAAAAACACGAAACTGTATTCATCGCCACGAAGAAAATACCCACTTTACTTCCTAATCGAACATATTTGCTGCCAGAAGTTTTGATTTAGTTTTAAAAATTATCAATACTTTTCTGAATTCATTCAGAGGAAATTTCGTCAACCGTTAGAATATTTTTTGCGACACATCGCGCTTTGTGGTAAACTCTTTGGTTGTGGCGATCAAGGCTAGAAATTCCCTCGTTGCAACTTTCTGTCACTTCGCATGCAAGGCAGCGAAATGAATGGCAGTCTCCAGGAACGAGTACATCCAGGACTTATAAGCCTGATTATAAGTCTACGCTACCACAAACTTAGGTAAGTGGGTTGTTTTCTTATTTCTAACGCCGGATTTTAGATCTACAAGCACTTTATGATGCCGCTTAGTCACAATATAGAGATCGACTTCGAAACTTTAACTCAAAGTCAGTTCAGTGTCACAAGCGTGACAAAAGAATCCTTGTGGTTTATCTAATGTCTCCAAGCAACTGTAACTATTATCTACTGTACTTGTTATATCTTCGATGAAAATCGGACGACTAAAAGATGCCATGATAGGTAGAAAAAAGTGTACTGTGAAATTATAAGGAAAAAAGGTAACTTAAAACTTGATGTTTGGGTTCATTTAATGAACACGAAACGGCGCCACCCGCGATCTCAAACAAAAATTTCGAGAATTTCGGAAATTTTTCGATTTTTTTAAAATTTCTAAAAATTTTCGAAATATTGCAAATTTTTAAAATCATTTGAAAGGCATAACAATATCATATTCACGAAAATTTCGCCAATTTTTGGAATTTCAGGAAATTTCTTAATTTTGAATCATTTTCTCAATTTTGACAATTCGAACAATATTTGAAGATCAGAATTATTCCATTACATTCACTGAAATTTCGTAAATTTTGACAATTTTAGCGATTCTGGAAATCCTGGTAAATTTACGGCATTTTTCTAAATTTTAGGAAATTCGACAATTTTGGACATTTTCAAAAATCTGGAGTATTTTTAAATTAAAAGAATTTGAAATATATGGAGATTATTTAAAATATTTGGCAATATTGAGCATTTCATAAAATTCACCCGAATTTCGGAAATGTTGACAGGTCTGAATATTTTTGGAGATTTCCGGTACATCAAAGAATTTCAAAAATTTCGAAAATTGGAAATATTTTTGAAAATTTCGAAAATTCAGGAATCATGCGGATTTTGAAAATTTGAAGGATTTTAAAAATAGTCGAAAAAGATCAGAATGTCATAAAAACTTCGAATTTATAAAGAATATTCTAAAATCATGAGAATATCGTAAAATTTACGGAAGTTTAGAATTTTCTGGCATTTTCCCGAATTTCGGAAATTTTGAATATTTTTATAATTTTCAGAAATTTGGAGAATTTCGGAATTGTTAAAATTTAAAAATGTCTGACAATTTGATTCATTTTGAAATTTTGGAAAATTAACGGCATTTCAAAAAATTTTGGAAAATTTGACAATTTTCAGAATTAAAGAAATTCTGAATTTTTAGATTTTTAGAAATTTTGACAATTGAGGAAATATTCGAGAATCATAAGAATTTTCTAATATTGACGGAAATTTTGGAAATTTTGCTAATTTCGGCGATATTGGAAATTTCAAGTATTTTTGAATTGGAAGCATTTTGACAATTTTGACAATTTTGGCGATTTTGAAAATGTTTGAATTCCGACATTTTATGGAATTTCGAAATATTCTACAATTTCGAAAATTTTCCAATTTTTTGTAAATTGTTCAATTGTAAGAATTCCGGATACTTCAAAATTATCAAGAATATTTGAAAATATTAAGAATTCTATAAAATTCACGCAAATTCGAAGAATTTTAACACGTTTGAATATTTTTTAAATTTTCGGCATTGTTGAGGATTTTGAAAAATTTTGTGAATTAAGAATATCTCCCGAAATTTCAAAAATTTGGGAATTATCAGAATTTCGGAAATTCGTAGCATTTTGAAAATGGTCAAAAAAAATTAGAATGTCATAAAATTCTCAAAACTATGAAGAATATTCGGAAATCATTAGAATTCCGTGGAATTTCCGTAAATTCCGACATTTTTGACATTTTCCATAATCATAGAAATATTAACAATTTTCGCAAATGTCAGAAATTTTGAGAATATTGGGATTGTGGAAATTTTATTTGAATTCCGTCGATATTTGCGATTTACGGGATTTTTGAGAAATTAACGGTATTTTCCAAAATTTTTGAAAATTTGACAATTTTAAAAATTTCTTAAAATGCGAAAAATTTCCGAATTGTAAGAATTTCAAATATTTTGGAATTTTTCGGAATATTTTAAAAAATCCAGAATTTGATGGAATTCACGTGAATTTAGGAAATTTTCACAATTTTGGATTTTTTTCATGAGGTTTCGGCATTGTAAAGAATTTTGGAAATTTGAAGAATTTCGAAAAATAGTCGGAAAAGATGAGAATGTCATAAAATTTTCGCAACAATAAAAAATATCCGAAAATCATTAGAATTTTGTAATATTTCTGCGAATTTTAGGCATTTTCGGCATTTTTAAAAATTTGAGAAATTTTGACAATAGTCACAACTTTTAGAAATTTTGAGAATTTTGAAATATTAAGATTTTCGAAAATTTTAATAATTTGTGAAATGTTTGACGATCATAATAATTTTCTAATATTTACGGAAATTTTGAAAATTTTCAATTTCGGTGATTTTGGAAATTTCGAAAAATTAGCGGCATTTCTCGAAATCCTGAAAATTTTAACAATATTTGAAATCTCAAGAAATTCCGAGAATTTCGGAATTGTAAGAATTCTGGATATATGTACAATTTTGGCGATTTCGGTAATTTTCAAGAATTCACGGTATTTTTCGAAGTTCGAAGAATTTAAAGATCATTTTTGAAAATTTTTGAAAATCTGGAAAATTTTTGATTGTGGGAATTCCAGATAATCTCAAATTTTGGAAATTTCCGAAAATATCAAGAATCAAAGTAAATTTACGTAAATTCGGAAAATTCCGACCATTTCGGATTTTTTTAGAAGATTTCGGCATTTTCTAGAATCTCGGATATTCTGACAATTTCGGAATCATTCGAAAGATATGACAATTTTATTTTTACGGGAATTTTAGGGATTTCGGGAAATTTCGGAATATTAAATCATTTTTTAAATTTTTACAATTGAAACAATATTAAAAATTAGAATTATTTTATAAAACTCACCGAAATTTAGTTATTTCTGACAATTTCAGCGATTTCAGGAATTTTTCTGAATTTACGGCATTATTCAAAATCTCAGAAAATTCGACAATTTTGAAATTTTAGGAAATGCGGAGGATTTTTAAATTGTAAATATTCTAAATATATTCAGATTTTTTTGAATATTCAAAGATATTGTGAATTTTTTACAATTTACACAAATTTTGAAAATGTTAACAGGTCTGACTGTATTTCCTCAAATTTTCGGCATTTTTAAAAATCTTAAAAATTTCGACAATAAAGAATATTCCCCAAAATTCTCAAAATTCGGGAATGATGAGGATTCCTGAAATATAAAGAATTTTAAGAAGTGTCGAAAAGATTAGAATGTCATAAAATTTTCGAAACGATAGAGAATATTCCGAAATTATTAGAATTTTGTAAAATTTTTAGAAAGTTTAGAAATTTCCGGCATTTTTTGGAATTCTGAAAATTTTGAAAATAAATAATTTTCAGAAATTTTGAAAATTTTTGAATTGTAAGGATTCTGAAAATTCTGACAATTTTGGCTATCTTAGAAATTTAGGGAAATCAACGGCATTTCCCGAAATCCCGGAAAATTTGACAAGTTCCAGAATTTACAGAAATTTGTTATTTCAAGATTTTTGGAAATTTTGACAATTCAAAAAATTAAAAGAATATCCAAGAATGATAAAAATTTTATAATATTTACGCGAATTTTGAAAATTCCAATAATTCTGGCGATTTTGGAAATTTCGGCATTTTTTGAAATTTAGTAACATTTGATGATTTTGAACATTTCCAAAACTCGTGAAAATTTTTCAATTCTAAGAATTAAGAATATCCTGAAATACTCAAAAATATCCAAAAAATAAAAAATTTCATGAAATTTACGAAAAATTTTCAAATTTTCATGTGTTCGAATATTTTTGAAAATTTTCGGCATTTTCAATCATTTTAAAAATTTTGGAAAGGAAGAATATCTTTCAAAATTTCGAAAATTCGAAAATTATGAGGATTTTGGAAATCAAAAGAATTATCAAAATAGTCAAAGATTGGAATGTCATAAAATTGTCGAAACTATAGAGAATTTCCGAAAATCATAAGAATTTTGTGGAATATCTGAGAAATTCAAAAATATTTGGCTTTTTGCGGAATTTTGGAAATATTGACAATTTTCACAATTTTCGGAAATGTTCAGAAATTTGAAATTGTGAAAATTTCAATTAAATTTTGACAATTATGGTGATTTTCGGGATTTTGAAAAAAATAACAGCATTTTTCAAAATTTTCCAAAATTCGATAATTTAAAAAATTTTTTCAAATGCGGTTATGTTTATATTTTGAGAAATTCAGATATTTTAGTTTTCGAAAATATTTTGAAGTATTAAGAATTTCCAAAATCCAAAATTGACGTGAATTAAAATTCACGTCAATTTTGGGAATTTTCACAGTTTCAGGTTTTTTTTCAAGTTTCCGACATTTCGAAGAATTTTGGAAATGAAAAGAATATCGAAAAATAATCGGATAAGATTAGAATGACATAAAGTTATCGAAACAATAAAGAATATACAAAAATCATGAGTATTCCGTTTAATTTTCATCAATTTCAGAAATTTTCGGCATTTTTTTAAATTTTGGAAATTTCTAAAATTTTCAGAAATTTTGAGAATTTTGAAATTTGAAGATTTTAAAAAATTTCGATAATTAAAAAAATATTTGACGATCATGAGAATTTCATAATATTTACGAGAATTCCGGACAATCCCTATTTCGGCAAATGTGGTAATTTTGGAAAATTGACGGCATTTTTTGAAATTTCGGAAATTTGGCAATATTTAGAATTTTCAAAAATTCCGAGCATTTGGGATTGTAAGAATTTTGAAGATTCCGACAATTTTGGAAATTTCGTAAATTCCTTAATATTCACGGCATTTTTCAGAATTTTGGAAGATTTGACGATTTTCAAAATTTTCAAAAATTTAGAAAATTTTTGAATTGTAAGAATTTTGCATATTTTGAAATTTTAAAAAATATCCTCAATCATTAGGAATTGAATGAAATTTACGTAAATTTTGTAATTTTCGACAATTCCAAATTTTTTTGGGAGTTTTCGGCATTTTTAAGACTTTTGGAAATTCGAAACATTTTGGTGAGTAGTCAAAAAAGATTAAAATGTTTAAAATTTTTTAAAACTACGAAGAATATTTCAAAATCATGAGAATTTCGTGAAATTCAAGAAAATTTTCGGAAATATCGGCATTTTTCGAAATTTCAAAAATTTTTACAATTTCTCAAATTTCAGGAATCTTGAGAATTTATGAATTGTAAGATACTCGAAAATTTTGACAATTCCGGAAATATTCGAGAATCATAAGAATTTCATAATATTGACGCAAATTTCCAAAATTTTGATATTTTTGGCCATTGTGAAAATTCTGAAAAAAACGGCATTTTTTAGAATTCCGGAAATTTCGATAATTATCAAAATTTTTAGAAATTTCGAGAATTTTGGAATTATGAAAATTTCGATAATTTCGACGATATCGCGAATCTGGAAATTTTTGAAAATTTACGGCTATTTGCAAAATTCTGTGAAATTTGACAATTTTTCAAATTTTTGAAAACTCAAAGAATTTTTGAATCGCAAGAATCTAGAATATTTTTAAATTTCTTAAAATATTCAAAAATATAAAAAATCTTTTGAAATTTACGCAGATTTTAAAAATTTTTACAGGTTTGAATATTTTTGGAAATTTTCAGCATTTTCAAAAATTGTGAGAATTTTCAAAATTACGAATATTCTCCAAAATTTTGAAAATTAGGGAATTATGAGAATTTCGGAAATTAAAAGAATTTCAAAAAAGTCGAAGACTTGTTAAACACACTTATCAAACACTTTTTATGGAAACACTTTTGATCCGGCATCGAACACTGTATTGAAAACGGCGGAGTAAAGGGGGGAGGGGGGGGGGTTTGCGCCAAGTAATTTGAAAGATTGAAAAACTTTGTTTTCACTCACAAACAATAAGGTCACCTACAATCGAGAAACAACGAAATCGCACACAAACGGAATTGCGACACATTAAAATCAAAGAAAGCCAGTGAAATTTTTGAAGAATAATATTATATATTGTATTTTATAGAATATAAAAATTAAGAGTGAAAACGAAATCGAATTAGTTAATCAACGTGATAAAAAAAGTAAATTCAAAAATTTTGAGTGTTATTGCAGTTCTCGATGTGGACGCATCGAGACACAAAAGCTAATTAGAGAGCACGTGAGAATATGACGAAAATTTGCGTATTTTCCGGATGTTTTTTCGAAACGGCCAAAGAGACCGTTCGGAGAAACGGTCATAAACCTTCAAAACCACTGATAAGCAACAAAAGAGTAATAATTTTAAGTTGATGGACTAAACAAAACATTTGCGAAACGCGACGACATTCTACGACCCACGCAGCAAAACCAAATAAGTCATCGTCGGAACATCATCCGTGACGAGTTTCCTGCCTTGTTTGAATGCATGTGTCACCCTTCCGGAAATTTAACGAACTTCCTGAATCAGACACATCACAGCGATGTGTATGAAAAATGACAGAGCTTTCTTGTTCATTTTGAAGAGCCGTCACTTTAAACAATCGGATATTTTGTCAGTGAGGCAAATCAAGACACTGACTCGAAAAAAGACTCATAGAATTTACTTGTTCAATTATCGACAGCGTTTTGCTTTAGATGCGACCCTTTCTTCGTCGTGTTTGTATTCGCAAGTTTCAGTACTTCAATCAGCAACGATTCGTTTCACTTATCATTGCTACTGAAAATACGGCGATTTCACTACACGAAAAGACCGATTCTCATCAAAAATTGTTCTTGCCCTGAATTTTTCGCTACTTGAATTAGCAATAGTTTACTGATCATTATTGATTAAAACATAGTAAAGGAATACGGGACACGGACTTTGTGTAACTTTGAGCGAATGTAACTATATCAATTCAAATACTCTTTCAAATGAACGCAGAAAAAAAGTATAGTTGCATCAACTATGTAAATTTCGATAGTTAATAAAACTCATGTTTTCTTCGTGTTATTTAGAAGACACTAATGTAAGTAAGAAGACAATTGCGAAAAAAATTTATCTTGATATTGCAATCACTCATAAATATCGAATGACTATTATTCAAAATCGTATCAAAATATACACAGTATATGAGTAGTGTATTACTTCCAACGAAAAATTTACAGATTTGTTGAAAGTTATTCAATATTGCAATTAGCTGCAAAATTCATTGCGACAAATTAATGATTGTCCCGCTTGAACACCGTGATTTTGCGGGCCGCGAGCCGCGAGGCCGAAAAACGGTTTTCCCTAATTTTTCTAATAGTACAGTAAAAAGAGACAAAAAAATCGCATTTACTAAAAAAAAAATACTTAATAGCTGAAATTTTATGGGGCTGTTCGGGGGCATGTCCTGAGTCTAAAACTGAGTTCTCGTATTCGAGGGGGTGGGGGAAGATACTTCATCCTGTTTATGCAGGGGGGAGTTCGTTTCAATTCCTTATCTTCGTTGCTATTGCCCGTATTGTCAAGTCCGAGGGATTAAATTTGTAGGAAATGAAATTATCTATCCAATGATAATAAAATCGAGGTCATAGGTCGATTAGGTAAATCACAATGGCCGGTCAAAGGTCGAAAG
This sequence comes from Platygaster equestris, assembly GCA_030522785.1. Lineage (NCBI taxonomy): Eukaryota > Metazoa > Arthropoda > Insecta > Hymenoptera > Platygastridae > Platygaster > Platygaster equestris. The sequence goes on along the minus strand of JAPYZK010002209.1, from coordinate 6,084 downwards.
TGAGGGGTAGTTTTTGGTTTTTCGTGACTACCGTGAAACCGGTAGGTTTTTTCGCATACTGCTTCACCACCATTTCGAAGTACTTGAAATAACCTACAAAAGACGTGCTCAAAGACTCATCTACAATAAATGGTTCGCCGTCAATCCAACGACCAAGTTGACTGCGCGCGCCGATGTTGACCGTGCGCGCCGTACGCGCGAGCCGCGTACGTCGCGGTGAGGAGTACTCTCATTGCGCGTACATTGCACTCTCTACGTGCAATTAATAACAATTGTCACATTTGTTTCTCGGTATAATTAATAATGTAGCACAAGTTGAACTTGTTTTTTTTTTTTTTTTTTAACCAAGGGAAAACGGGAAATCCATCATGGACAAACGAGAAGGTGTGTCCTTGCCGAAAAGTGTAAGACTTCTACTCACTAAAACCCTATAAAACCCCAACTATTGCATGTTTAGCGCTCTGTCATGTATGTGTGTGTATTATTGTGTAATGTTTGATTATTTAAAGTGTTCCGATCATTAATTTTACTTTGAAGTTTTTCTGCTTGCAACTTTTATGTGAATTTGGCCCTTTTGGATGGACTTTTTTAATAATTATGACCTCTTAACACAGTGACGTAGCTCACTTATTTATATTTAAAATTTTACCGGGTATTTTCAAAACTTACTTGATATTTTTAAATGATTTACTGCGACTTTCAAAAAACGCACAGAATAACAAGTACAACTCAAACTACATTATTAATTATACCGAGGTAAAAATGTAATGATAGTGATTAATTGTTATTAATTGCACGTAGAGAGTGCAATGTACGCGCAATGATAGTACTTCTTAACGGGCCGTACGCGGCTCGCGCGTACGGCGCGCGCGATCAATATCGGCGCGCGCAGTCAACTTGGTCGTTGGATTGACGGCAAACTATTCATCGTAGATGAGTGTACGAGCACTCATTTTTGTAGTCAATTTTAAGTACTTCGAAATAGTACCGAAGCAGTATGCGCAAAAACCTACCGGTTTCACGGTATTCACGAAAAACCAAAAACTACCCCTCACTTTTGACCTTTGACAGGCCATTGTGATTTACCTAATCGACCTATGACCTCGATTTTATTATCATTGGATAGATAATTTCATTTCCTACAAATTTGAACCCTCAGACTTGACGGTACGGGCGATAGCAACGAAAATAAGGAATTAAAACGAACTCACCCCGCATAAACAGGATGTAGTATCTTCCCCCACCCCCTCGAATACGAGAACTCAGTTTTAGACTCAGGACATGCCCTCGAACACCCCTTTCAAATTCCAGCGATCATGTATTTTTTTTCAGTGAAATATCCCTTTCTACTGTACTATAACGTCAACTCGCCAAGACTGAGAATCCAGTTTCATCGGTCTTGGCATTCGAATCGTTCGCGCACAAGTCGCAGAGACAGAAAATCTTGCCTCGTATCTGAAAGGAGTCGTGGAGGGGGTACCCGAACAACCGAAGCCGCCAGCGGCGTTCAGGAAATTCAGGCCCTGGCTACTTATAATGAGAATTGATTGAATAGGAAAATATTCGCAAAATTAGGAATTTTCATTCATCATGAAAATATTGGACCCCGGAAAGTATTTATTCATTGTTTCGGAAAGTTTCATATTTAAATCGAATGAGGAATGAATATACAAACTTTATAGTTTTCGAAAATTCGAAAATCACATAGATACTTGACGTTTTCTGAAATGTTTGGAAAACTAACAATTTCCTGTGCATTTGGACACTCTATGTTATTTCATAGCTGCATAGATGTCTGTAAATGTATCTGTCTTCGTTTCTGTTTCTGTATTTGTCTTTGTCTCTATCTTCTTCTCTGTCTTTGTCACTGTTTCTACATTTATCTCCGTCTCTGTCTCTGTCTCTGTCCTGGGCTATGTCTGTCTCTGCCTCTCTCTCTATCTCTGACTACGTCTCTTTCTTCGTCTTTGTCTCTGTCTTAGTCTCTATGACAGTTTCTGTACCTCTCCGTGTCTCTGTTGCTCTCTCTGTCTGTCTATGTCTCGGTTTCTGTCTCTGTCTTTGTTTTTGTTTCTGTCTTTGTCTCCGTCTCTGTCTCAGTCTCTGTCCCTGTCTCTGTCTCGGTTTCTGTCTCTGTCTCTGTCTCTGTTTTCGTCCCTGTCTTTGTCCCTGTCTTTGTCGCTGATGCTGACGCTGTCGCTGTCGCTGTCTCTGTCTCTGTCTCTGTCTTTGTCTCTGTCTCAGTCATAGACTAAGTCTTAATCTCAGTATTAGTCACAGTCACGATTACAGTCACAGTAACAGTCTTCGTCTTGGCCTTAGGTATTACTTTCAGCCTTAGTTTATGTCTCAATCACAGACACAGCCACAGTCTCATTTTCGTCATTAGCTCTTGTCTGAGTCTCTGTACCTGTGTGCGTATTTGTATTGTTTTTGGCATCGTTATTGTTATCAGTAACTGCATTAGCATCCGAATTTGTATCTGTATTTATACTATTTTTTCTATCTGTATCTGTTTCAGTATCCATATCTGTGTGTTTATCTGGAAAATACAAATCTTTTTCGGAAAGACGTAAATTATGAAAAAATATTGCTATCAACGATATTTTATAAAGTTGAGATAACGTGTATAATAGCGATTCGGAAAAAATTTTGAGGAATTCGTACAAGTCAGAAATATTTTGACGTAATGAAAGTATTGTTTGTTTATCGGAGTTGTGCAAATCACGTAGAATATTGCAGATATAGTATTTTAACGAAATACGACAAGATCTTGGGAATGAAAGAAAGTTTTATTATTCGCAGAGTTGATAAAGCTGTTCTAACATTATAGGAGGTATTAAATCTTTGCAAAATCAGAGCAGCCCCGAAGAATGTTTAATTTCTGGAATGTTCGAAATTATACTGAATTTTTAGAATTTCCTGGAAATTACAGAAATTTACAGATTCATCTACTTATTAAGAATTAACGTTATTTTGTATTTGTGTAAGAATCCATATCACGCAATGCATGTAATTCTCTGGTATCATAGAAATAGGAATGTTTCTGGGAACTTGAAAATATTAGACTTATTGAAAGTTTTTCAGAATCATAGTCATAAGATAATGTAAAGTTTTTTTTCTTTTCTCCATCTCTTTCTTTGTCTCAGTCTCTGCCATTGTCTATGTTCCGTTCTCTGTCTCTGCCTCTGTCTTTGTCACTGTCTCTGTCTTTTTCTCTGTCTTCGTCACTGTCGCTGTCGTTGTCACTGTCGCTGTCGCTGTTGTTGTCGCTGTCGCTGTCTCTGTCTTCGTCTCTGTCTATGTCTTCATCTCTGTATCTTTCCCTGTCCCTGTTTTTCATGATGACTTTATCTCTGTCTCTGTCTTTGTTTTTGTCTCTGTCTCAGTCTTTGTCTGAGTGTCTGTCTCTGTCTTTGTATTGGTTCCAGTCTCTGCCTATAACTTCGTCTCTGTCTCTGTCTCTGTCTCCGTCTCTGTCGCTGTCGCTGTCGCTCTCGCTGTCCCTGTAACTGTTGCTGTCACCATCACTGTCGCGGTCGCTGCCGCGGTCGCGGTCGCTGTCGCTGTCGCTGTCACTGTTGCTTTGGCTGTTGCTGTCACTGTCGCTGTCTCTGTCTCGGCCTTCTCCTATGTCTTTGTCTCTGTCTCTGCCTCGGCCTTCTTCTCTGTCTCGGTTGAAGTCTCTGCCTCTGTCTCTGTTTCTGTCTAAGTGACAGTCGTAGTCTAAATCTCGGTATCAGTCACAGTAACAATTACAGTTACAGTTACAGTTTTCGTCTTTATTTCAGGCGTCACCGTCGATCTCGATTTTAGTCTCAATTACAGACACAGCCACGGTGTTATATTGGTCATTAGCCTCTGTCTCACAAGAAAGGTACCCGGGGTGTCCGACGCCGATTTTGATTAGATTGTCATATGTTGTAAGCGACCCAAATCTAAGCGACACGTGTTTTTCTTTATCTGCCGAAAGTCAGTTTTAGAGGGTGAAATCAACCCCAAAATTAGGGGTTGTCAATCGTCCAAATGGCAGTTTCATTTACTAGCGCTCATTTTTCGCGGACAAAATGTATTTCTATTTTCTTTTTGGGAGGAATGATGCAACATATATTTCAAGTGGGATCGACAACTGTATTTTTAAGGGTGAACTACTCCCCCGAAAAAATGTTTTTTTCATAAAAAATCTAGATTGTCGCTGAAAATTCTGCAAAAAAAATTATATACTAGGGACAAGGCTGGAGTTAAACAGTTTTTTCCTCCTAATATCCCTTTAATTAGGGGGTTGCAACCCCTGACATGTTTTTCATATAACAAATCCACATTACCGCTAGAAATTCTCGGAAAATAAATTCTACACTGGGGACAAGTCTAAAGTTGACCAGTTTTTCCTTTTTTTTATATCCCTTCAATCAGGGGGTGGCAACCCAAAACATGATTTTTTTATAAGAAATCCATATCATGGCTGAAAATTCTGGAAAAAATATTTTATTTACCAGAGACGAGAGCAGAGTCTTCCCCTTCCATTGTTTTTTTTAAAGATCTCAAATTAGGGGGTTGCCACCCCCGGAATTAATTATTTCCATATAAAACACTCAGATTGACGCTAAAAATTCTCAAAAAAATAGTTTTCATACTAGGGACAAGTCTGAACTTCAACTCTCCAAAATTGACTTTTCTCATGAAAAATTCATACAGATAATACACACCTTGAAAATTTTATCGCATTTTTTAGTTGGAAATTTCCTTGATTATAACATTATTCTCTGACTTTTTTAAAATAAAGAGATTGTTTTCTTGTAAAAATCTAAACATTGATGCATTAATTCATACAATGAGCTTCATACCATTATACAGATTGTCGTATGAAATAAAAACTTATTGAATTAAATCATTTCCACACCGATTAATCAGATATAGATAAACAATCACTCGAATATCAGTTACAACGTTGGAACAAAATGATATTGCTCCTGAAGATCGGATTAGAAAACTTCAATGCCGCTCTCCGACGCTTCTGATTATAATTACAATGTTTATTACTACAGAAGGTCTTGATGTTCGTGAAAAATTGAAAGATCACGGATTATATGTAGAACAATAAAGATATTCTTCGAAGAAGTGCTTGAGACATAAAGACTTTTTGCACTAACAATACCTAATAATCGCCATATTCTGACAGCCATCAACTTCAAAATGCGTTGAGCATAAATCTCTAAAACTGTAATCTACCGGATTTTCAAAGTCACCTGGTCTATCAGAAATATATCCGCTCTTATATCACGAGTTTTCGAAAATATATTTATATCGCGGAGATGAAAACTGATTGTGGATCAATGATTGCAGGTTGATAATATTATTTATCATATGCAAGTTGATATCTTGTTCCGCGAGCAGCACGCTGTCCGAAAAATGTCTAGCAAAGTTTTTCCAGACTCGAAGTCCATAAACATCTAGCGGTTGAACATTTCCCGTTGATCCTGTAGGTATTATTTTAAGATGCACTTCTTTGTTTCTTGGAGTAGGTTCTTCTACGATAGCTGGACAATGCCCACTTCAGGAATCAATTAACAGAACGCTTTGAGATCCAACATTAGGGAAATATACTTTTCGGAGCCAAGTTTTGAAATGATCCGCAATTTTTGACGTTACGTTATATTTCACTTAAAAAATGATAATTGATTATACATTCTACCAAAAATACTTTAAACATTACCATACTTGACGTTAATTTGCCAGATTTTGAAGCTGCGACCTCTACGTTTCTGGGCCTGAATTAATAAGCCGAGACTATTGGCCCAAATACTCCGCTCGGTTCTTTTAAAACGAAAAATACAGGCGATAACAAGTTTCCTTCTGCCGAAATAGTTGGTTGTACAGTGTAACTATGCGTAGTGGATGAGACGGACTGTACTAGACATTAGATATTTTTTTCTTCTCCAACTGCCAATGTTCGGCCAGAGTGCATTTCTAATTGGAAACCACCTTGATCGGAATTGAATGTATTCTTTGTCCCTACTTGACTCATCAACTGTTTAACGTCCGTCACAAATTCTTTCCCTTTTTTTCGCAAATCATCAATGTTTT
>JAPYZK010002208.1:0-14792 GCA_030522785.1 Platygaster equestris | reverse complement strand
AAAATTACAAAACTGTGTATTGCTGCAATGTTTTTGTTGTTGTTTACAAAAGTGTCGAAGACAGTCATAGTCAATCCCGATGAAAATCAAAGCAACGAAGGGGATAATTAGTTTTTTACTCCTTAAAGTACGTAGCAAAGCTCTAAGGGCGATTGTTGCGTCAATCAATCAGGTAACCCATTATTTCTCCCTCTCTGAGCAGGGCCGTAAAATCACATATTTCTCGCGGTTGTTGAATAAAATATGTGTGCGACTATTGGTCGAAAGAGGAGATTCGACTCGCGTGTTGCCACACTCGCTACGCCCGTGAGGCAATCTCCACGCTTGAGGAATCTCCTCTTTCTCCCACTAGTCGCACAATATACTATTTCGATCTTGTGTTTTCGAGTCGGAAAATATTGATGATAAATCATCAAGTTTATTGAGAAGAAAACCTAGGAATTTTTGTGCTACCTTTACGGAAATTCACCTTAACTTAAGGGTTATTTCGACCACTCAACTTGAGGGTGAACCCTCAACTTTCAGGGTTAACCCTCAACTTCTAGGGTTAACTCTATTATATTTTATGAACCAATTTCGTTTGGTTCTCAGAACTGATATTCTTCCAAAGATTCATGTGACGCGCTTTTCCTGTGGCGCAGCGAAGGTATTATAATCAAGACCTGATGAAGTATTAGGCCGGGAAAATTACTGCGTAATCGTGTTTTACGCGTTTCGCATCTGCGGATAAATGACTCATAAGCTCTTTATCCGCGAAAACCGAGCGAGTTCGCATTACTGTGTTGTTAATTTCGAAATCTCTTTTTTACGATGATTTGTGTTCTGACATGATACAGTTCGCACTTCCCATAAAACGCTGAACGTCTTCTTTAAAAAGAAACTGCACGTTGTCGAACCGTGTGTTTTATAGCAGAAATGTCGTTTCCTAGTTTTTATGACAGCTTTGCGAATATTGCATTGAGAAATGTGAGAAATCTGAATGACGGCGTGTCAAGGAGTAGTTTTTGATGTAAACTCTAACTTAATGTCTTCACGTAATTTTCACGTGAATTTCATGTAAAATAACTTGGAAGAGTAATATTTGTAATCACAATCCCTTTTACAATGAGATCATGAAAAATTGAATTCCGAGTGTAATTTCACGAATTTTCTCTGTACACAGAAAATTTGCATCCTTTCATCCCGAAAAGTATCACAATTTCATCATCTTCAGTATCAATTACTTCCATCACTCACGTAAGCGAATTTTCAGAGTGATTTTCAGGTCGCTTGGCTTCGGTAATCCACAAAATTTTGTAGAGTGGATGTGTGGTGGATAAATTTGTTACCCAAATGGTAGAATGTTTCATCGCGAAATTCGCGTTTCAGTGTCCTAATTTTGACGAAAATAAATTTCGAAGTTGCTACCCAATGAAAATGGATAGCAAGATAAGTGATACACAATTGATTAATTATTCTGTAATATGTTTGTTGGAGTGGAAATCAGATTATCATTTTGATGCTGCGAATGCATTCGATTATCATCATTTGAGCACGATTAGCATCATGGATATTTGTTTTTTATTGTTTAAACGGATATTTATGTGGATTTTCATATTTTCATACATTTCACAAATTTCGTAAAATTTCTGTGAATATTCTATGGTTTGAAAGAAACGGAGAATATTCTAAATTGATATCACAACTTTCCCACAATTCTCAAAAAAACCTCCAACAATAAAAAATCCACAAAACATCTTACGTATATTTATAAAATAAAACTCCCGTAAAAAATGCGATTTCCATACTTTCCCTGGAAAACCGCGGATTCGAAAAACCGAAGAAAAATCGATAAAACATGAACAGAGACAGTCCTGTTCGTGGATTTCAAAGTCCTGGAGGATTTCCGTGGATACTCGCGCGACGCCCTCGAGGATAAAGATGAAATATGGAAAACATACGAAAACGATGAATGGCTTCTGGCGTCTTGAAATGTAGACGTACGGTTGTTATCAGCGTTATCATTCGCGAATAATCAGTAGTAGAAAAAGTATTTAAAATACCGGAGCACACATAACGCGAGTCACGCGACAATATGCAAAGCAACTTCGCGAAATGTGTGACGGTTCATTTATCGGATTTTGGAGTATTTCATGACTCCTCAGAATTATGTGTACGTACAATTTTGACGTCATTTAGTGACGGAGAACTTTTGAAAAATTACTTGTCATTAGCCCATGAGAAAATCGTGTACTTTTGAGTGTGAAAGTGTTTTCCCTAGTGATTCTAGTTTTTATAAAAACTTTACAGAAAATTTTCATAAAAATTTTGAGAAGGTTGGTTTTATAAAAGTTTTATTGAATTTGCATCTTTTAGAAAAAATTTTGATAACCTTTTTCGGATCATTTTGCTGATGTATATAGAATTTCTCATTAGTTCATGAGGCTCAAGCTCAAATTACGTTTCGAAAGAAATTGAAAAATTTTTTGGAAGCACAGGGATTTGAACTTGTGACCTTTGCATCAGAAATCCGATAGTCAAATTTCTTGTCCATCAAATCTATGTTAATTTGAATGCTTATTTTTAATTTGAGTTGAAGAATTTTCAAATCCTATAAAATCATATGTTTTTACGTTCTATAATACCCAAAAAACGTTACGAACATGATTTTCTATTCCCTTGTGGAATAAAAACGTATCAAGTATTTATAAGAGAAATTCCTCATATCAGAAAAGTTTTTTTTTATGAAAATATAAAACTTTTTATAAAAATCCCGAAGTTTTTATAAAAAGAAAGGTTTTGTAAGAAAATTTGGAGGCTTTCAATTGTTCTTATAAAAAATCAGATAAATTGTCTGCAAATTTTGACAGATTTTATGAAAAAAATTTTTTCATACAGTTTTTATGAAAAAATTTGCTAAATTTTACATCGATTCCATAAAATGTGTAGGAATTGGGAAAATTTCCAAAATTTTACATCGATTTCCAACGCAATGCACGGAAATTTCAAATTTAATTTAATTTCATATTAAATTCGAATTCAAATTAAATTCAATGAAATAAAATTCAATTCAATTCTAATTTGAATATTCAATTCAATTCAAATGAAAATGAATTAAAATTTAATTTAATTCAAATCACTTTTAATTGAATTAAATTCAAATTCAAAAATGTTAAATCAAAATTGTCGGGAAATTTACATTGATTCCAGAAAATGCATGAGAATTGAGAATTTTCAAAATTTTTCAGAATTTCATATCGTTTCCACAAAATACGCAAGACTTTTCAAAAATTGTGAAAATTCGATATAACTTTCATAAAGTCAGCCTCATAAAAACATGAATTTTTATGAATAATTCACTGAATTTATAAAAATTTTGCCTGTTTTTATAAAAACTACAATCACGAGGGATGTACCCTAGTAGTTGTCAACGCAAATACTTTGCAACCACATTGCAAACTGTTTTAACGATAAAGTTCGAAAATACCTGAATACCTGAAATACCTAATAAAAAACATTTCCCTGAAAATTGGAACATCCAATTGAAGTTCTAAAATCTCTCAAGTCCCAAAATATGTACATTCTCAAAGTCCTCCCCCTCCAAATTTTCGCCAGAGCCACCCCCAACCCCCAACAAACTAACCCTCCACTCAAAAATTTCCAGATGCAGCAACCAACTACTCAACCACCTCCCCCCAAGATGAACGAGACCTCGAAAAACCATCAGCCCCCTCAAAACCACCCCAAAACCCCTCAAAAATCCCTCCCCCCAAATTCAATTATACTTCTCCCCCGCGCGTTACTCAGTCGCGAATTTATTTGATCGCAACATTTGGAACCATGTCGCAACAACTAAAAATAGAACGTTTTGCTCCGCAAAGCAAAGCTTTTCCGGCCACGAGCTGAAAATATCGAATCGAATAAAAATCGTGGGATTTACGAATAAAAGTAAAAAATTTGATCAAGCCCAATGAACTGACGTCCGTTTAAAATGACGAAGTGAATCGAAGAGATGGGATAGAAATTTGGATTTCAAACTATCATCGTAGAGGTTAGTTGTTGGGGAGGGGGAAAAGTGACGAAAATGATGAAGTGCGACGAGAGGAAGCGGGAGCTTTTCTCTCGTAGAGCTTGCAGTGAGAGTGGGCCGCATCCGGGGATGGCCGGGAACTCCGGGGTGAGTCCTGGGGGACACCTCTGGAGCAAAAAGAATCAGGGACGAACTTCGGCGCCGGTCGTAGGGAACGCGAAGCCGCCGGGGATTATCCTCCGGACGCGGCGAAGTTGGCCGGTAGCGCCGGCACACTGCAGAAGGTCAGTCACGATTTGACGTCATTACGGAAATTATCGGTTATGCCACTAGTTGGGAAATGATGATGACGTGTTTGTTGTCGATGATATTTTGGTGTGAACAGGGTATGATTTTTTTTCCCTAGTGATTCTAGTTTTTTTAAGAACCTTAAAAAAATTTTTATGGCAATTTTTATAAGGTCGGTTTTATAGAAATTTTATGAAATTTGCATTTTTTATGGAGTGGTTTTATAAAAGTTTTATGAGAAGAATTTTTTTCATAGAAATTTTTTTTCAATATTTTTGAAGATATGCAAACATTTTTCTAACCTTTTTTGAAGCATGTTGCTGATCTATAATACCATTTTTTATCAGTTTATGAGGCTCTAGCTCAAATTTCATTTTGAAAGAAATTTACAAATTTTTTGGAGGCAACGGGGTTTGAACTTGCGACCTTTGCATCAGAAATCCGATAGTCATCTTTCTTGACCATCAAATCTATGTCAATTTGGATGCTTATTTTCGATTTGAGTTGAAGAATTTTCAAATCCTATAAAATCATACGTTTTCACGTTTTATGATTGCTAAAAAACCTTTCGAACATGATTTTCTATTCCCCTGTGTAATAAAAACCTATCAAATATTACTATAAGAGAAATTTCTTATATCAGGAAAGTTTGTTTATAAAAATATATAACCATTTTCAAAAGTGTATTTTCGATACAGTAAACTTTCAATCGGGACTTCCGACTGTCGGGACCAACCAAAATATCCTCAAATCTAATTTTCTGCCAGATTCGACTCGGTTCTAATTTAAATTGCATCTAAATTGGCATAATTCATCTTCAATTCCCCAAACTCTGAATGAAATTTCATCCCATCTAGATTACCAATATTTCCTCTATAAACTCACGTCATTCAGAAAAAAATCGAGTTTAATCGAAAAGTGCATTAAATTTCCTTTAAAATCAGGAAAGTAAACGCAGAGCGCTGGTCGCGTTGACAGGTACAAACACGAGCCTTTTAGAAATGCATGACCTCGCATGTGTGTGCACGTGTGATTTCCAGGCAACCCCTAACAGTCTTTCCTCCGATTTTGTGGAGCAGCGGAAAAGCCCATTTTCCTGTGACGAATCGCATGTTTTTTCATTACTTTTTGCTAGAGGGATCGGATTTATATTGATCACATTTAACATCCGTTGCGTTCGTGACTATGATTCTTTGAGTAATTAGATATGATATCGCAGTGTTTTATTGCCCAGGATGATAATAAATTCTTGTGAAATAATCATGACTTTTCATGGTATCATAATAATGGGTTTTTGCAGTTTAATCGACAATTGAATTGGATGAATGTCAAGGATTTTCAGATGGTTTACATTTTTGCATGAACGAATGTATGTTGTACGTTGCTTTGTCGGTCTTTTACTGAATTGATGAATTTTGGATGAGGAATATTTTAGAACGGACGATGTCGAATACTCGGGAAGTTTGTATTTTTTTTTGTTTGCGAGCGAGAGAGAGAGAGAATAACGAGTGGGGTATGTAAAATTTTTAGAATTTAGAATTTGAGAATGTTTGAAAAATGAGTGGAATTTTTGTCGTGTCCTATAGATGTTCAAAATTTCCAGAATTCTTAACATTTACGAATTTTTGGGAGTTCTTGAAATTCATGGAACTTATGAGATATCCGAGGTTTTCAAGATTTCCATAATTCTTAACATTTCAGAATTTTCAAAAATTCTCGAAACTTTCAACATTTCTGGGATATTCAAAATTTCCATATTTTCTGGAATCTTCGAAATTCTCGAAACTTTCAACATTTCCGAGACTTTGGAAATCTACGAAATTCTCAATATTTTCTATTTTTTCGAAATTTCTAATATCCTCTACGTTTCCAAATTCTCTAAAATTATCAGAACTTCTACATTTCCGAATTTTCCAAAATTTCCGAAAGTTCTGAAACTTTCAGTATTTCCGAGATTTTCGAAATCTTTGAAATTCTCAAAATTCCAGAATTTTTCGCAATTTCCGAATATCTTAGAACTTTCAACACTTCGGGATTTTCAAAATTTCTAAAATTTTCGAAATTTCTTAATTTTCCGGAATTTCCGAAATTGTTATAACTTTCAATATTTTCGGGATTTTTAAAATGGTCAAAATTATTATCATTTCTGAATTTTCTTGAATTATCAAAACTTCCAACATTCCCGGGATTTTTGAAATTTCCAAAATTCTGAAAATTTCAATTATTCTAAAATTTACAGAATTCGTAAAACTTGAAACATTTCCGGGATTTTGAAAATTTCCAACATTCTTAACAATTCTGAATTATCTAAAATTTCCATAATTCTTGAAATTTCCGACATTTGCGGGATTTTTATAATTCCTAATATTCTTAACATTCCCAAATGATTCAAAATTTCCATAATTCTAGAAACTTCCGACATTTCCAGGGTTGTCAAAATTTTTTGGGTTCTTGAAATTTCCAACTTTTTCAAATTTTCTAAAATATCCAGAATGTCCAAAATTTTCAAAAACTACAACATTTTTGGGATTTTAAAAATTCCTTAAATGTTTAAAATTTCCGAAATCATGAAACTCTCTCAAATTTTTGAATTATTCATGGACTTTATAAATTTCAAAAACTTGGAATGGAATTTATCCGAAATTCTTGGAAAGAATTAATTTTGCTACATGAGTACACTCTTAAATATAATTGATAATTTTCGAAATTGTGAATAAGTCTGTTGGAATTTTCGTATAGTCATCAGTTACTCAAAATTACTGAAATTCTTGAAAATCGTCGAAAGTCGCAAAAATTCAAAAACGTCGTAAAACTCTAACAATTTTAAAAATACGTTTCGAAACTTATTTTCTGCAGTAATACAGTCAGATATTCTATGCAGTAATACAATATTTTTCAATATTATCTTTATTTTTTGCTTGGAATAAAATTGCTCATCTCACGTTCGACATTAAAAGTTCGATGAAACAAAACTTTTAATCCTAATCCTACGCCGCAAACTTATTCATTCAGTTTCATAATTTATGTATCCAAGGTAAAAGTTCGAAGTTGGTACAGTTTCGTATATTCGCCGAGCATGAAATCCGCCAAAATGCATAAATTCGATTTTGGAACGAAAAAGACTGTTTATTTTTCGTCTTGCACAAAAATGTACCAACTTGGTAAAAAATTATAAAATGGGACTTAATAATTTTTGAGTTTTCCGATACTCGACAATTTTAAAGATGAAATTTTTCTTAGTTGCATAATTATTCTATAATTCGTAATTTTTTTAATTGTTCCCGAATTATTTGCATTTTTCTAGAAGAAGTAAGAACTGTACGATTTTAGTGTGTTCGAATTGCACACATTTCACACTTGGAATTTGTATTTAACGAATTCGCAGAGAAACATTTTATTCATACGTCAGTTATGAGGAGAAAATTGTTCTCTGTGTATATTTTTATCATTTTGATCAATGTTCAATTGCGTGATGATTTTCGGTAATTTTTAAAAACTAGAATTTATCAAATTATTATACAAACAAATAATCATGGAAGTTATCAGAAATTCTAATAACTCCTACAATTCATCATAACTTTTTTCCAAATCATCGAAAACGTGAAGTTTCACTATTTTTGATTCGTCCCCCCCGGAAAATTTCCCTTCCCCTTATTTTAAACAATTTTCCTGCTACAATTTTTCCACGTCAGTGGTAAAATTGTAAAGGCAGATTGGGAAAACGCTGGTATTGATTGACTTTCCGTTCACACCTGCACTGTTATTGTTACGGTGAAAGTGCAATAGTCGATTCTGTAGCGAGACTCTTTGAGTCACGTGTTCCTGTTTTTTTCCGATATCGTTATACCCTGCGAATTGCCAAGAGCTGTTTTTTAATTGGCTTATTAGATTATTTCTGAGGATGTTTTTCGATACGAAAGTGTTTTTCTGTATAAGAGGTTATTTTCCTTCCCAGGGAAATGTATTTACGCTTCCGATAATGGTTTTCCATAGCGGAGAAGTTATGGAAAACGTATTACGTGCGATGATAAATTGTTCGAAGGTTCAAATTTCATGTATATGTGCAACATAATCGTCATTTGTACATATGTAATTGGATATGTGGGGTATATTCTGGATTGGCCTTTTTTCGGACAGAAAAAGTGACGATCTGATCTAAGGAAAAATGTGGGAACATCGAAAAACGTCAGATTTGTACGAAATTACACATTTTTTTTTACAAATTCTGGGATTTGTGGGAAATGGATGTTTATCTTTCGTTCGTTATGATATCAGAGTTAGATTTTATTTCGAAAAAAATTGGAGATTTTCGTAATGGGAATGGAAATGGAAATGAAAATTGATATCTATATGAAGAAGATACCCGAGTTCGAAAATATAGAAAAGTTAATAATATAGAATCTTTAAAATTCTGAAATATGTAACTTAAAGTTCCAAACATTGCTAACTTAGAACTTCGCATGTGTTTTTAGAATTTTGTAATTTTACAATTTTCGCATTTTTTGATCTTCCATAACTATATAAAATATTGAATATTTGAATTTTCTAAATACTGATCGAGAAATTGAAACATTCAGCAGCTTCGAAACAGTTTTTCGGAAAACTCAAATAGGAACGCAAAATGTCGGGAAATTCTAGTAAAGAATGAAAAAATTTTCCGTTTTTTTACAATCCCCTAGTGATTCCATTTTTTATAGAAACCTTATAAAAATTTTTATAATTAAATTTTACACTACTGATTAACTTCGTGAACGTATATTCTGGTAATCAACCGAATGCTTATAAATTCACCGATGAGTAAACGACGAAGTTACGTAACAAAGATAAGGTCATGAGGTAGGAGACAAAAATTACGGAAAATGTGAAAAAAATGAATAGAGTATCTTCGAGAATGCTTAAAAAGGTCTGTGGCCCCGGTCTGCATTGCAGTTAGTGGTTCGTATCGACCTGTTACACGGCAACAGTCATCAAGCAGCCGACAGGTGAGCGCTGCTACTGGAAAGCTACATACACAGAGGATAAAAACAATTGATTACCTCCTGCATTCGTTGCGTATATAAAGCACCCTCGAACTTTTCATTCAACTTTCAAGTACATCATCAACTCAGTTACCATGATGATCATTTCTGAATTTTTTTGACCATCAAGAATCACTCAGAATCGTCAACTGTAATGAAAAATCAAGTATCTACTAACTATTGACAATTAACTTGTAACTATTATTAAATATGGGTATTGTCAATTATCAATAATGACTTGGGATTATTAACCATCAACTATACATCTACTATTGGCTATAATAGTTGATTGACAACAACTAATAATAGCGACCATTATAAACTATCAACATCAGTGACTATTGATGATGACTTAGAAACATTAATCGTGTCCGAACTCTCTCTCAAAAGTTTCAACGGACGAATTTACAACTTTTTGGAAAATGTGCAAGTTTATTGTTGAAAAATAAGAAGTATTATTTTAGCCCTAAGGGTTCGTTCTCAAGGGTTTAGATGAACAATTAGAATTTGGAGTGTATTCTTCTTTCCATTTTTGTGACTGTAACAGCGATTCCAAAAAAAGTGTCCGAACTCTCACATACCTTACACAGATCTCTTAGAGATATGGTTGACTTAATCGAACACTTATTTTCCAGCAGTTATACGAGTATTATGAGAAATTAATACTAGATCACACAAGATCACCATATATTCTAAACATACCGTATACATATTTGGTATATACAATAACGTGGTAAAAGTTCGTACTTTTTACACAGTCGTCATTTTTTGAATCCACTTTTTAAATGATTATGGATGATATAAAGTTCGCGATTAGTAGAATAAATTATAATTTTTCTAGCAGTTACGAAGTGTGTTCCCTTGACATGAAACCATAACGAATGAATTTTTTTTTGTTTCAGGTGAGTTTTTCTGGATCAGTTAATGTCGTCAGCCGGTGAGTCGATATTATGATATTTTTTTTTTTTTTTCCATAACCCGTGTTCGAAATGTCACTTTTTGCAACTTCGTTTCAAGTGAAAAGTGAACGATTTGTGGACAGTATAAAAAGATGTGAAGTGTAGAAAGTGAAGAAACATGTTGGAAATGTGACGTCAGAGTGAAAAAAGTGAAAATATACGCTGAAAATGAGCTTCAAGCTCATTTTTGTCTAATAATTGTACTAAACGAAGTAGCACTTAGTCAAGCTTGCAATAATGTTGATGAAAAATTATGATATTGCCTCATGAGTGATAAAAAAACTCGTGTGGAGATACCCTCACAAAAAAGCACTAATGACGACTATTGAAAAACTAGTTACGATATTTTCGACCTTCAGTGTTCATTAGTCATCAAAAGTGATCATGAGTGTTCAAGGGTGGCCACCCTTACGGAAATCCCTCTCAACTTGATAGTTAACCCTCAACTTTCAGGGTTGTTTCGACCATTCATCTTGAAGGTTAACCTTGAATATTGAGGGTTAATCCTTGGAGTTAAGGGTTAACCCTCGAGTTGAGGGGAATTTCTGTAAGAGCATAATCGCCATAACCTGGTCAATAGTGACCATAAGTGTGAATCTGTAACTTGCATTCTTCACACTTTCGAAACATTGACGAACCACTGTCCGAACTACTGTGGACCACTCGTGGAACACTACTGAACTACTATGAACCACTATTGCCTACTCTTGAAACACTGATGAACCACTGTTAACTACTTATGGAATACTGATGGACCTCTGTTAGACACTGATAAACCAATTCCATTACTATTGGACTACTGGTGGACGACACACAACTAGTCATGAGTGTTTATCAGTAGTTTTTCTACTTTCTAAGTTTTCTCGAATCTCACAAAGTCGACTCATAATTTTTTCAAAAACTTGTAAGGTCACCTTTCGACTCTCCAGAAAACTCATGAGATTCGTATAAATGTACCATACAAGAAACAATAAAAAGTCTACAATCACTCACGCCAAAGTTCAGAAACTGATGCCTCAGAATTCAGAGATTCTTGAATTCAGACCTATAAAGTCTGCTCCATCCCATATAATTATGTTTGATTCAACGTTACCCATTGTTTATTCATTAAAAATGAAAAGCTACAGACATCTACAACATTGCATCTGAATTGGAACATTCTCAGTTGGTCGTCCGACCAACAACGAGCTTCTGCTGTACCGAATGGTCGGCATAGTAGGCACTGAAAGCTCCCTTTGGGTATTAAAAGCTCGCGCTCAATACCTTTGAAAAGCTTCGGGTTCTTTAATGAAGCTGGAACTGTTCTCGATATTCACTCAGGGATACGGAGCCACTCGATAAAGAGTCGTGTATTATCGTTGAAGTATTCAGAATTTGCAAACATTCGGCTGAAGCTCTAGAGACCAATGAAAAACTTCTATTCATTGTCATCTTCTTCATTCATCAACTATTTTATGGGTTCATTCATTGATCCACTCGAGTTCAACAAGCGTACACGATTTGAAATAATTTGGATAGAATTGAACAATGGTCGGTAGATAGTGACCTGTCTTTAAACGTTGCTGAATGTAGCTAAATGTGTTTTCCCAGAAGAAAAAACATGATTTGATTCTCTTATTTGATTAATAATACTACTTTAAGTGAAGTGAAAAGGATGAGTGGCCTTGGGGCGATTTTTAACGCAACCTTTTTGTTCAACATCAATGAAATCAATCATTAGATAATGGAATATTTAAGCGTTGATGTAAATGTATGGTTTGATGATTTTGGACACCGTTGAATGATGATTATAATTACGAGTGCCCTTTGGGTCATTCGATCCGAGTAAAATTCGGTTTCTTCCATTTTTAAGTAATCATCTCATCAGATGATGAAAAATTGAAATGTTTAGTTTCAGTCAGAGTTCAATGACAGTTTCTCCAGAAATGATAGTTTCTGCATTTCATCTCTGTCGACGATGAAATAAGTCAAACCAAAAATGTCATCCGTATCAAGTTTTCGCCACAATCATCCTTGAGCCTATTGATCTTGACGAACAATCATTACAAACTGTGGCACTATATTGTCATTGTATGATTCCTGTCGTTCTGGACTAGTCATCAATCATCAGATGATGTAAGATTAGAGTGTTGATGTTAGTTCATGATCTGATGATATCGAACGCCGTTGAATGATGATTATAATCACGAGTAACCTTTGGCTCATTTGATCGGAGTAAAATTCGGTTCCTTTCATTTTCTAGTGGTCATCTGTCATCAGATGATGAGACATTCAAGTGTCCATTTTAGTTTAAACTTTAATCATCGTTTCTTTTGACGATGATCAAAAATTGTGACAGTCGATGATCATTCTATAGTTTCTTCCGTTCTGGATTAGTCATCAATCATCAGATGTCGGGGGATTGAAGTGTTGATGTTAGTTCATGGTTCGATGATGAACAGCGTTGTGTGATGATTATAATTACGAGTGACCTTTGGGTCATTTCATTGGAGTCGGGGAACTTGTACTAGGGATGCGGCAGGTTATTGATTGCCTGCCTGTTGCTTTAAACCCTGCCACATCCACCTCGGCAGCGCATTCTCTCGACGCTTCATATCTCGCTCTGTTTTATTCATCTCTTTCCATCGTGCCTTTTATTTTCTCCGTTCTCTACATCAATACCTGAAAAGAAGCTCAACTGAGTGGATAAAATGATTTTCATAAACAATTCTGTTGGAATGAGGATTTGTCATAAAATGGTATACTAAAATATGTTGATGAAAACATTTTGCGAAAGTGGAAAACGGGATTTTATGCGTGTAAGAAAAGAATGAGAATCTGATGCCACATTTTTGGATCGTGGATAAAATACGTAAAAAATGATATAAATTGAGGAAAGGTGTAATATTTTGGGAATCGTGAACGTGAAACCTGGTAACGAATTTAGAATGCAGGAAGTGAAGGTCCAAAAAGTTGAAAACTATGAAATCTGGGATACAAAAAAATCACGTTTCCAAATTTTTAAAACATCAGTTCAAGATTCCCAAAAATTTGTGATTCGTGAATCGAATTTGGCAATGTGACACGTTCGGATTTTGAAATATGAATATTCCGAAATCTAATATCACAAATATAAATATTAGAAAATTTCGAAGTTTATGTAAGGTTACGAAAGGTGCGAATTCAGACCGAATTGACATTGACATTTTTTTTCATCGTAGATGAAAAACAAATTCACGAAATTCGATGGCTGCAAAACCACGAAATTCAAAATTTTAACCTCGAATTCCCTCAGCCAAATTGGAATTTCGTAGATAGTTCACGACTTCACTTAAAGCTCGACGTTGTGGCTGTGGCGCGAAAAATTCCTGTCCACGTAATTAAGATTCGCAGCTTTATTCCGGATAGTTTACGGTCCAGTGCGCCGGAAAAATGTCATCATATGGCGTGAACGACACTAAGCATTCACATAAATTTTTTTAAATTCGAAAAATTTATTCTTGATGCGAATATGATCTACTCCCACGTACGGATGTAGTGACAATCGTACTGTTATTGCAGAATTTTATTCATGCGGATGGTACAACGATTTGTGTCAACTGCGACCGCGTCATTCTACTATTATGTATGATCGTAGATAATTCGTTAATGATTATACAATGATAATAAAACGAAATTACCTGACGATTCCAGATTTACCAGGCGCGCAACAACTCTAATATAATACATCAATTTTTGGATCGAATTCGCCACATAATGCATTTTATAAAAAAGTGATGTTAATTTCATGTCTATATTTTCGTGAATACTCCACAATCTAATCAAATACATCAGTGTCCTTCAAGTAATAATTTTCTCGAGGGATATTAATATTGCACCAAATTAACGGAATTAATTGAACTTGCTACGGGAGTTTTAACGAGACAGCGCGGGGACAAAAAGAAACTTGGAAAAGTCAAAGTAACGTCAAAGATACGTCGGCAAAATGGGAGCTGTTAAATCCGAGGGAGCTCCATTTATAAGCGGCGCAACTAGCCGTGATTAATGAGCCGCCAAATTGGCAATTTCATAATTGACACTGATTGTCTTTAGTAGATAACACGCTTCCACTTTTTTTTATCAGTGATGTGTTACGGAAAATTCAATCCATCGGGTGGGTGTAAAATATATTATTTTTTAGTCGTTCACACAAAAGCTTCGTAATTTTTGGTATTTCAGAATTGAAAAGTTTTGAGGAGTTTGGGGAATTTCGACATTTTTGAGCGATGTGAAGTTTTGGGATATCAAAGTTTTGGGGTTTTGGAATGCTGAAGAGTTATGAAGTTCTGAAATTATGTAAGTTTCGGAAATTTTAGTGGTTTTGGGAGTTTCAGAATGGAACATTTTTCTGAATGTTATGAAGAACTTCGAAGTTTCCCTGATGAAAAAAAGTGACGGTGGAGCTATGATGCAGCGACCGTATACAGTGGCCACGCCGTAAATTTGGCGACTGTACAAGTGACCGTGGGTTTTTTTGTTGTAATTAAAGGCTTTTCGAAA